>JAQFZU010000610.1:0-22359 GCA_034696185.1 Henia vesuviana | reverse complement strand
TTCACTGTCTCTTTAAGTGCAGATGCTTGTGACGATATTTTATATTTTATATGTATTTGAAATTGTTGGTTTTTTTCCACAACTGGCAGCAAAGTAGGAAAAAATAATAAAATATAAAAAATGTGTTTTCAAATTTAGGCTGATGCAAGCAAACATAAGTTTGGGCCTCAAGTTGAAATTATTTGCATAAGAACTACACCGCGCCTTTCCTGCCAAACAAATCCAAAGCATTTGTAAAATCTGCAGTTTTCATGTTTTTTTACTTTGCGTATATGTTTGGTTGCAAAAATATGGCCGACATGCAAAAACTTGACTTAAATCACACCGGGGTAATTCATCCATCCATCATTGAACCTGCAGTAACTCTTGGAATCACGTAATTCGATGTAATGATGAATTTGTGGAAAAAATTTTTTTCGTTATAAATAAACCGCTTTCCCTCCCATCTTCCCTTCAGTGTTAGTGGGGAAATTAGAACAAAGGATTTTAACACTAAATTAAGAGTCTAGCGGGAGTAAAAGTAAAAAATAAAATGATAAAAGGGCATTTTTAGATATTTTATAGATAAAAAGATATCAAAAGGTCTTAGGGATTGCAGCAAGTGGCTGCAGAGTGACAATTTTAGTATAAGTTTTCAAGTATTTTTAAAAATATATCCATCGAGGCACGAAAACCACTATTTATGACCAAAAGTTGTTTTTTTTAAGCCCGGAAAAATTTTTTTCTGGTGAAGATCTCGTACGTTCGAGTTAGATTATAAATTAACATTGGAATCAAATTTGTTATGTTGTTTACATTTTTTGAAAAAATTCTCTTAATAGAAGTTGCTGATGCTTTTACATTAAGAGTTTTTTTTAGTAATTTTTTTTTTGTTACTTGTGTGCTTAATCTTGGTTTCCGCCATTATGCATTCATACCATTAACAACTTTTCCACTTTTTTATATTTTTTTTAAACTTATCATTCATGAAATGTTTCATTAAAATTCTGAGTTGGTTTCACTTAAGTATGAAACTCCAAATTAAGGTACACCGATAGTAAAACAGTTAATAATTAAATTAATAATAATCTCGTTAAAAAAAAAATTAAAAATTTCATAATAAATATAACTTGTAAAAAACTAAACTTAATTAGCATTCCCAACTTGTAAAAATTGCAAAACCTGAAACATTACCTTGACAATGAATTAATATTAGTTTAATATCGTGAAAAGTGAGTTTTACATTTATAAAAAGTTGGTAAAAGTTGGTTATTCATTTTAAAATTATGTAAAACTCATTAGATTTCGTATCAACTTTTCCTTTGAAAAGCCGAAATTTTTTGCAATGACTATGACTTGCCAATTATTACACTGCTTAAACTTCTATTATTTTCCATAAAAACAAAATGTTAAAAATATCTTGAAAACTTCTTAAAACCTCAAACAAGAAAAGCGCAGAGCAGCTAATGAATACGATTTATCTCATTTGTTTACATTCATTATAAGTGCATTTGTTCCTCACACATCTCACGAAGTCCTCACAAACATGCGCAGATGGTGCGACATTATGAATGATTCATACATTTTTCACTTTTATACCACAAATAAAAACTAAGATCGTTAGTAAACAAGAATTCTCATTCATGTGTGCAGATCCTGAGCAAGCTTTCTACTTAGCATATGATTTGCATTTGAAAAAAAAAACCA
The DNA here is from genome assembly GCA_034696185.1 of Henia vesuviana. Lineage (NCBI taxonomy): Eukaryota > Metazoa > Arthropoda > Chilopoda > Geophilomorpha > Dignathodontidae > Henia > Henia vesuviana. The sequence continues at coordinate 20,673 of JAQFZU010000610.1, read as the reverse complement.
ACACTTAAGCCAAACCAAAAATCCCAAACCTTTTCATAATTTCATTGGGATCATTAAATATTCAAATCACTCGACCCTGTTTCTACAGCCAATGGCGCCAAAATAATCCATAAACATTTTTTATTCAACTATTATTTACAATAATACGTAAATGAAAAATATTTTCAACTTTTTAGTTTGAAATCGATAAATTAGGAGATATCCAAACTGTAAACGGTAGATTTACGTATACACCCAATTAGTGTGACATACAGTAAGGCATATTAATTACAAAGGGCCCTTCAAAATTTCAAAATACTAAACAAAAATATTACTCGAAAGATCCAACTTGGTTTGCAAGAAGTCATAGCTCGGGGTCACATCTGGTATAAATCCACATACACATTAGCAATTAAATTATCCAGACTAAAGAATTCCAATTTGCGCATTGTACACTTTAGAAATTAAAAAGTTCAAGTGGGTTCTGCAATACTCTGAACTTTTGCAATTTTTATACGTTTGCTGACACCTTTCTGAAATGTTTTAGGCTATTTTTAAAACTTGACAATGAGACAAAACAATAAACAAATTATTTAGACTGTGATCCTGAATGGGAGAAAAAGCCAAAAATACTAGCACTAACATAATAAATTTTGTTTGTAATTGTTTACCGTAGATGTATCTAAAAATACCTTGTTATTTTGGTTTCATAGAGCTTTGACAACTAATTATATCTTAAATAAATTTTTTCTTACTTTGTACATTTGAAGCAATTGCGATGATAAACCAAGCCATCCTCTTGAACTTTGTCATGAGCCACAACAAACCCACAGACAGAACACCTGTTAGGCAAAGGAAGTCGCAATTTCATGCCCGAAATGTTCTTGAGACTGGCACTCATGAATCCTTTGGCCTTAGACGTGACCTGCGCGCCTGCAGCGCCTCCTCCTTCCCCTGCGGCTGGCGGGCCGGTCAAGTCCTGCGTGCTGCTGGAGAGGGTTTCTTTCCTCGCCGACTTATTTCCCAAACTCAATGAAGTATGACTCAGAGCCTTTTGCAATTTAAGCGTAAAGTTAGGACTGCTAAAACTCTTGAGTGTATAACGCGATTTGTCCGAATGGGGCGAGCGAGTAGCCACTGGCGTGTGACTCAAAGTGGCAGTTGGGGTCGAAGCGGAAGATGAGGCTGTCGGTGGTACTGCGGACGACATCAACTGGTTAGCGGTGAGAGATCTTTGAATAGCCGACGAAACGACGACCGAACAACTGGACGGCGAAGACCCTGAAGAACTCTGATCTAAACTAGGAACCCTCGACAGCGATTCCTCCTCGTCTTCCTGCAAATCTAATTTGAAATCCTCACCTGAAAACAAATGGAACATTAATTCAAACAATCTTTTATTTTCAAAATCATATTTTTTCATGCATCCAATCAAGAAATCTTCTCAGTCAGGCTCTGTAATTCAATTAGGATTAATTGTATTTTTCCACAAACTCCGTTATCTTCATCAAAGCCGCTGCTGCCACTCCGTGCCGTAAATCGATAAAATCGATTCGACGAAATGAAAAGTATTCAATATTAGTATCCGATAACCACAAAAAAAGTATTGTTGATACTTTCTGAAACAACGATATCGACGCACCATTAATCGTGTGGCCAATAAATTCGGAAATGAAATATTATATTTTCTTTATTGTTGTTAAATTTCGTTGTTGTCTCAATGTTTATACATTTCTATTCTTTTCTTTTAATCATTTTCAAGACTCACGGGTCACTGCCAGTTGCACGAAAGAAATGCGGTAGAGTTTTGTTATGCAAATGACGAGTAATTTATTGCGTGCTGAATGTTATTTTCATTTTAAATGATAATTTTCTTATAAGATAGTTTCTAAACTTGTACGTATAAACAGTTTTAAGCCCCAAATTAAGTCGCATTACAACATAGTTGTTTTGTGCACAGCTTAGTGAGTAAGTTGGATATTTGGAGCACATTAGCGACCCTCGTTGTGTGATTCAATGATGCAAACAGTCGGAAGCGTAGAATTCACTAATTTGCATTTCACGCACAGTTAAATTAAATCTGAATAATCAATTGTAAATACTTAATTATTATTTTTACATAACTTTTATATTTTTTTTACTCGAAAATGCATTATGTTGCCTTAATTTGTTGCTAAATAAGAGCTTATTTAATATTGACTAAAGATTAGCTGCATAAATATTTGAACAATTTAACAAATAAGTTAAAGTTATGTCCAAGCATTAAAAGGATTACTTAATGCAAACATTACAGCATTTCACTGCTGTTACTGCCAAAAAAAGTTGTTTAAAACTCAAACCACTAAATACATTTCTCTTTTTAAGATGAAAATTTAAAGTAAACATGAAGTTTGGGTGGGTAATTTAATCTGCGGTTGAATTTTGTTTACTAAGTAGCAGTAAAGAAACTCTATTAGATATAAATCAACTTTAAAACCAACTATATATCCAATTAGGCAATGCAACAATATTTTTTCTTGTCCAAAAAAAAATCTGGAATTTTAAAAAATTATATTTCATATTTAAATTGGTGAAATACCTGCAATCAAAGACTGTCCGTTCCTATTACCCACAGCCACAGGTGTGGTCCAGAAGTAGAGGAGTTGGTCCATTTCCTTGGTAGTCAAAGTATTGGGTGTTTGTGGATTGGATGTAGAAGCTGGACCATCTTGGTTGGATGATGATGGATTGGGTGATCCGGGCGAGGCAGGTAAACCGTGCGGGGAGTAGAGGTCAAGATCCGAATTACCTCCCATGTTCCCGAACAGATCGGGCATTATCAGATCCATGGTTGATATGAATCAACGAGTCTTATCAAACCTGCAATGAATAATTAAACATCCATTTTTCATTCATTTTTTTATCTTTAATAATTTATAATCAAATTTGAATTCAATTTCCTCGCGATTGTCGTTGTTATATACGCATGTCATAAAATGAGGTCATGTTGATTAATTTTCACGGCGAAATTTCAATCTCGCCCACACCCAATTCATATCAAAAGTTCCAATTTAAACGAGCAATGTTGTTTCGACTAACTAAACCAATTAAATCGAATTAAAATTTTTTTTTTTAAATTTTTAATCTCATCGGAAAATAATTACTGCCAACAACTGCTGTTTCAGGTTAAGGACCTTTAAATCGTTCGTTTATTTATTAATTAAAACTCCCTCGAGTCAAAAATCCAAAAAAGTATTTTAATACCAAATATATTATAAAAACTCATCTATAAACCACCCAACATCAATTATAAATTCCAAAAAGTAATAAATCAAAATAAATTAATAACCTGCACTTAATCCTTTACATCCAACGCCTAACCCTAAATAAATAAAATTCCAAGTTCATCTCTCACGATTATTATTCCACAACATACTTTGAGGTCAGAACTGTAGCTATGGAAACCCCATCTATTTCAACCCCCTCGTATTGATCAGTTCGCACCCCCTTCAAATGAACATGTGGGCTTTCCACCATTGATTTTACACATTAAATTCCTTCACACGAAAAATACAAATTTCTTTAATCCATATTAACGTAGCAATTAAATTTTCACGAGATAAAAATTTATAATAAATCATTTGACAAAAAATTTATCTTAAATCTAATATGGCGAGATTTAATTTTTTTTCCATGCGATGCATTTCGTAAAATACGGTCCTACATATGTTGCCATGACACCGATGAGTCAGAATGGAAGCAGCTGTGAGTGTATGTGTGTGTGTGTGTTGAAAGTAGAAGAGGTAGGGGAGGATTCGTATAATCAATGGCAAAGTGGAGTTACTCGCAATAGCCATTTGTCTGAATCTCCATTTGGGAGACCTTCGAATCCCTACGAGATTCAGTGATAAAATTGAGATAAATTTTTCACTTTACTTTTATTGACTTTTATTTATTCAGAAAAAAATAAATATTTAATTCATAACAAATGGATCGTGTGCGGATGTTTTATTTTTACTATCGTTTCCTACAATGATACGGTGTGGGCGAGTAAACTAGAAAAATAACTCACTAAAATAGGCTTTAGTGCGGTTGGGGGTCTTTTTACACTCTCCCCTACTTAAGATTGAAAGCACTGCCATACCAAATAAGGATATTTACATTCTTATCATGCGACAACCTCTGCTATTCCTCAACAACCTCAGAAAACAAATTTCATACAAGAATGAGAAATTTTTAAAAATATAGAAAATTTTTCACTAAAAGTTGCCATTAAACTTATCTTCAATTTCGCTTTGACTCAAAAATGAATAAACGAAATTCTTTTCTCTTTTATCAGCCAACCAAATACGAAACAAGTCGCTATGACAACGAGCAAATGATGTGCCAAAAAATGAAGGCAGTTCAAAGATAAATGTACAAACAAGTACCAAAGCTACATAAATTGCAAAAAAAAATAATTTTAATTTTAAAAAATTTGAATGGCTTTTGGGGTATCAACAATAGCCGTATTTTGAGTAAGTTCAGATTTATTATTGTGCCAAAATCCCATTTGCCAGATGCGAATTTTCTCTTAACAAAAGCACTTTCGGCTCGAACGGTTTTCTTAAGTTTATTGAATGTAAAAATGATGGGTTAGCGTACAATATAAACGTGTATTGTGTTTTTTTGAGACTTAATTAATGTGGGGATTCGTTCTCTTCCTAGAAATTACGTATTGCCAAGTAGATATTATACAAAGAGAAAAATATAATAATAAAGAAAACGTTTTGTATTTATTTTTCTCTTTGAAATTTCTTTGAAATTTGTTCAGTCAAGAGGTTAATTGGAACAGGTGTATCGTAAGAGTGCGGCAAAAGACAAGGGACCATTTTTATAAAGGGTAAAGGTTGCCTAGCAACTGAAACAATCTCATTTGGTCCAATTTCAACACTTCTCGCTTCCAACTTCAGCTTTTGTTCTGTTTATTTACTTTCAATTGCCTTTTTAGATACTGTTTTAACTTAATTTTCACTGTGTTTTCAATTTAAAGGCTTTTCAAGGGTTTAAATAAATAAGAAAAAGTTAATTTCGTAAGGCAATTTCGTGACTTAATCTTTGTATCGATTTAGGTTGATTATTCTTTTTTATTTCATTACTTTTTCATTAAACAGCTAATCTCGTTACGAGATCAATTAATGACATCATCGTAGGTGAGTAGATCCATTATTTTTTTTCTTCATTTTACGATGAAATGTCTCGACTTGGGTCGCCGATGACGTCACTGATGCAACCCCTCAAAATTACCCATTAACATCAGCACTACTCGAAAACCATGAATCACCGTTCCAAAGAAAAATAGGTAACTGTAACACTCGAGCAACGAGATTTGTAATAAAAATTTCACGCAATTTTCAGTCACATAACTTAGGAAATAAATGTTTTGAAGTGATATAAAAGAAACAAAAATTTGACATCATGTGCTTGACTGCTGAGCGCGAATCGTAACGAAATTAAGCGTTGACTCACCTCATCGCCATCGCCTTTAAATGTTTCCCGCTGCTTGATCAATTCCAGACCGCATTTCACTCATCGTTCATCGTGCAAATGCGCATTTCGCAGCTTCTAACAACCAAATTTGCAACCAGCAGAAAGGCTGTAACTGCTCTTCTTTCGATACCCTTCCAGCATCAGTGCCTCAATTTCATCGAGCGCATGCGCACATGAATTAATAGGGCGAGTCTACGCGAGGCTATCGAACCGAGGGAGGACATTTTTGTTTCTTTTCTTATATCCTTTTTTATGTGTATACCAATGACGTAAGAGTAACCTTGAAGATTGACCCATATTACTTTTCTGCCCCAAATAATGGAAAGAGAAAATGCGTCTTGTATAATTCGACTGCTATAAGAATATGCTGAAGATGCAATTCTTTTGGTTTTTATTTCAAGATTTATTGCTTCGCCGCTAGGAATGAAAAACAAGTCAACGATCCCTTAACTTTCAGGAAGAAGATTAAGGAACTCGTTTTTTTTTTCCTTCTGAAAGTCATAGAATGGTGTTTTTTTGATTACTAACAGTATTTACGCTTATGAATAATTTTTTTTTTTAATTAAAATTTTTTTTTTATGTTAATCAAAAAACATGACTGGCGAAAGTAAATATTCTTAAATTGTAATTATTTCTAATTTCACAGTACGAATGAGTAAAAGAAATTGTATATTCTTATCAAACGATTAAAATCGTGATTTACGTCTGTGATAAAAATTTAAAATTGTTAATTTTTTTTACTTCGACGGGAGAAATGGATTCGGCAAAAGATCCAAAACTGTTTTTTTCATGTGAGTTAAATCCTTTTTCAACATGTAGACATCCCAGTCGGTACCAAACTGCGAACAATTTATGTATTAATATAAATTCGGGAAAATTATGAGTATTTACTTCGGCCATAAATTGTCTGCACACGCCGCATGGTGTGATAAATTCTTTTTCTAAACTTTCACTATAAATTGCAATGGCTGAGAATTTTCTGTGTCCCTCCGATACTGCTTTTACTAAAGCCGTCCTTTCAGCACAAATGACTGGTGAATACGAGACATTCTCAACGTTACATCCTGAATTGTAAGATATAAAAAATTAATTTATCATTCGTTAACATGCTTTGGTTTCGTTTCACGTACCTGAATAAAATGTTCCGTCTGGAGTAATCACCGCAGCGCCCACTTTGAATTGGCTGTACGGTGAGTACGAAAATTGGCAAGCTTCTTTGCTTTTTTCTTTTAATTTTTCCAGTTGTTCCGGCGCTGTGAAAATATCACTGAAATACTTTTCTTTACGAACTGATACGACGTGACTTACTTATGGCTACTTGTTGGTTCATTGCGGCAAAGTGAGCAGATACAATCTGAACTTACGAGGTTTAGCCCGTTCTTCTTATAACCGAAAGTATCGGTTTGTTCGAATCATATCTTATTATAGAGATTTTGTTATCATTAATTATCTCTCTCTGTAATTGTCAAAAATAATCATTTTCAATAACATATGACTTGCTAATCGCGTATAAAATCGTGAAGTTGCTGTATCAGAAAAAGAAAATATTTGATGTTTACTGCCATCTGTTGTAGAACAGTTAAATTATAAATGTCAAAAAGAAAACTTGAGTTAATACTATATTTAAATGCATGAGTTTACTTTGTTGCCTAAAATAGAGAATGAACTCATTTTTTGTTTCAATTTTAACTATTATAATTCAGTTTTTAAATTATAGCAATATGGAAATTAAATACTTGGTAAAATATTAACAAGGCTTTAATAATTTAATTAATTTAGTTAATGGATCTCTTAAATTAGCTTTTAATAAGATTTGAAATGATAAACAACAAGTTAATTACTTGATAAGATGATAACGAATGCAGAATACTAAAAATATCAAATGTATATGGAGACACCCGATTAATATCAGTATTCATCAACTTTTGAAATTGGACTACGACCTTTATGCAATTATTGAAAAACCAACAAGTAAGGCCCGATAGCAACTATTGATTATTAATCTGATATCTCGATTAACTGAATCGTGTTGTTATAAATAACTGACCAAAATTCAAGGAATTGCGATCAATAGTCTCTCTTATTAAAACAAGATTAGATTATTCACTTGTTTTGAAACAGTTAAATTTTGGTTGAACTTTGATTGATTTCTGCATTTTGATACTGAAATCGGATCCGCGATGCTCATTTTCGACCGTGCTCTCGGCCGAGCATCAAATGTTTAAAAGTTACCTTTGAAACCAAAACGAGATGAGTTATTGTGCCTTGACGTTTCATTAATTAAAAAAGCATCTCATGCGAAATTTTACAATATAATTATGTAAGCCATGAGCTAAAAGCATTAATCTCGTAAAGATAAAAATAGAAATTTCACGCTTTTGACTATATATTTTTTTTATTTCACAAAATCTATTAATAGAATATGTTTGCACCCACAAAAATGAATACAAAATTGATGTTTGACATTCCAAAGGTTAGGGATGAGTAGTTGTTATGCAGACCGGTTTAAATATTCATCAATAATTCGATCTAAAATAACAATTCACTCGGATCGTTATTGACAGTTACCAAAACGGCTCGTAATGCAATGAACGAACGATTAATTAACAAACTCTGACAGTTCTATAAATACTATCACATTAAAACATATGTAGGTACAAATTAATTTATGCTTAATTTAAATTGGATATGAAATATTGGAAAATAATATGATGACATGTTGCCATATTTCTTCTCGTTGATCTTTGACCTCAGTTTTGTTGTTAATTTAAAGTTTGATAATTTATTTAAATTAAACATTCGTTTATATTTATTATTTTTCTCAAATTGTTTGTTATTTTTCTGATATTATCGAGTCCTTGACTCTCGTGTTGCGGATTCTTCCAAATTTGCAACTTGTTTTTCGCTGCATTCGTTGTTGAGGAATTTGAAAAATTCCAATTCCTAAAAAAATAAAACAAAGTAGTAATAAATTAAATAAATCTACAATTAACGTTGTTCTTAAAATTACTTGTTGCAATGCTTTTTTCTCGTTTAAAGCTGCTTCAACTTTTTTTTTATATTTCATTTGCAATTTCTCGACTTGTTTGATTATCTTTTTCAATGGTTTGGCACCAACGTTATTCTCTGTTATTATTTTTCGTAAAATCTCCATTTCGTTGTCGTTAGATTGTTCAGCATCTTCAGATTCTGCAAAATAATAATTTAAGTGTCTTTCGTTCATGCGATTGTGTTTGAAATTTATCGAAAAATTTACTTTGATTTGTTATTGAATTTATAATTTTGTCGCCCACTAATGAGGACTCGGAGACCGAAACATTAGCAGAGTGCAATGGAAACATGACTCGATGCACTTGTTGAGCGGACGAAGGCGCCAAAGCCACATTGGGTTGATGGTGCTGTTCGTATCTAAATACATACACCATATTTATTTAGAATCATTAATTTTATTAGTAGTAAATAAATCGTACCGATTTATTTCCGACCGTGATACAACACGTTCTGGATTTAGCAACACTGGAGGCCCGCGATTCAAAAACGGGTGGAGAGAATGGAAATTACTAAAAATAAAATTTAGGTTTTTTAAAAAAAAAAAAATTCAAATAAAAACTTAAGGGGACATTAAGGAAGGAAATCACGAGTTACGATTCGTACTTGTTTTTAAAAAAAGCACTTTGAGTCATCGTACTTTTCCCATCTTTCACCGCCACTGGAGGCCAAGTTAATGATGTCTGAGTCCATTGGGATGCAATTGTGGGATACCAAAATGTTGACATTAGATCAGTACCGTGAAATAAGTGGATCGGAATGACAGTACATGATTCGTCTAGGGTATGTTTCGCTTTTTTGGCCGTAGATCTTAGTTCCTCGGCGTCGTCGAACTTAAAAAATAACAAAACACACAATTTTCGATATTTTTCATTTGAATTTATATATTTGAAAAATGAGTTAAATAAATATTAGTTTTTATCATCATGCGACCGCTCTTCGCTTTATATCGGAAAAATTCAGTATTCTTCAAAATACTGTATGAAAGATAGTTCAAATAATATACTGTACCAACCAATGGCCATCCTCAATTGAGTCAACAAGCAAACGTCAAAAGCTGCTCGACTAAGCAAAACAAATACTCAAACATCACATTTTTTTCTTTTATCAGTCATTCCCCTTATAAATTGACACTTACTGTCATCATTCATTGCAATGCAGATATAAATTCACTATAAATAAAATATAATAAAAATTCTTAAAGAGTAACATTAAATATTTACCTTTTTCTTCTCGAATTTGTGGATGCTTTCCTCGGTAAACTTATTCTTCATTTCGTCCAACAGAATTCTCAATTCGGCCAAGTTGGGCTGATCTCTTGCCAAAAGTACGTAAGCCCTCCAATTGGCCGAATCAAATCCCCAGTGACAAGTCCTTTTCTCGAGACCTTTATGGGCATGACGGACGAATTTGTTTGGCGAAAAATGGCCCCTACATTCGATACATTCGATGCACAAATCGTTGGGAGAAGTGTAATGGTCGGGGGTAAATAACCCCTTACACTTACCAAAACACTCGTGAAACACTATAAAAGAAGTTTTAGTTCGCTTCGATCCATCGAACAGCACTGGATGTCGATGAAGTAGTGCATTCGATAACCTTTCGGCATCAGTTTTCGTGATGAGGCCACAGCTGGGCGCGGTGATGGGCAAAACTGCCGTCATTTTGAGTGTCTCGAGTTGCTCGCGGTTACAACGGGAGCAAAAAATATGCAAATCGTCGCAAACGCTATTTATCTGCTGCAGACTGAAGTCTCTGAGGACAGTGTTGAGAATTTGAGGTAGACATAACCTCTTTTCTCCCCCGACGTCGAAACACGAAATCATTTCACCTTCTAAAAACGTTTCGCTTCGTTCGCTTTGACTTTGATCGGGTGCAGTTAAAATTGGGAATTTTTGAATGGGATAATGTCGTTGAGGGATCGGATCGTGAGTTCGATGAGTTGGTTTGTGTTTTCTTTTCGACTTTTCAATCGATGAGACGTTTGTTTTAAGTTGGGCTAAATAATTGTCGGGTCCACTCAAACTCGTCATGGCAGCTGCTCGATAACTGTTAAGGACTTTCTTCAGATGGGGACTGAAGGTTTGGATTTCGTTCGATGATTCATGCATTTTGATTTTTTTTTCTTACTTTTGGTTAAGTAGATCTTGAGTCGTTTCTAATGGACAAATCGGTGGGTGTTGAATAATTAAAAGTGTTGCTGATGTTGGTAGTGAATAAAGAAGGGTCTTTACCCGGTGGTCCACTCGTTTGGTTGAAGTAAAGCATGTTGATGTTTATGAAGCTTTTACACGCTGGTTTGGCTTGCAGTTGATTAAGACTTTGAGTTGCGCTGCTTCCACCAGGAGTGCGCTTTTCTCATTGCTCGTTTTCCTCTCGTTTTGGCGTTGTGCCAATTGCACTCTGGTACTATGACAGCTCGATTTATTTTTTATTTTCTTTTAAACTTTTTTTTTCTTTTTTTTTGTTTTGCCTCTGTTTTTGGTTTTGAGGTTTTTTTTTTTTGTTTTTTTGTTTTTGAAGAACGATACCCTCTCGTTTCGCAATTAATTTTTTTCTTTTGTACGTTATTAAAAATAAATATTAGAATTATTTAAATTATGGAGAAATTCAACCGCAGATATTTTTATAATATCAATTTTACAAATATTAAAATTAGGCTGCTTTAATATTGCGGTTGGATACAATTAAGTTCTAATTATGTGTATAATTACTTTTGTGTTGTCGTTTTAATTTTCGATTTTGACTTTATCAAGCTTTGTGTATTTACTTTTCGAGTAAATGTGCTCTTGAGTGTTTGTAATCAAACATATGTAAGTCTTCTTTATATACCATAGCAGAATCCCTATTACAACCTTCAATCAATTTACTATTTAAAGTTGATAGAAATTATATGGTTTTAGTTTCCCATTTCATATCAAAACTCAAATTGGAAACCGGTACATTTTCTGATTAAAAGGAGAGTTGGCAAACAACTTGTTTACGTTAGTTACTGAATTTAACCATTAGAGAAATGTCAAATTTACTCGAGGTAATCTTCAACTTTAATTCTAATAAAAATAGGTAAATTAAGTAAATTGAATTTTTCAGAGAAGAGCATTTGTATATATTGTATAAATTTAGCATCTTTTATTTTACTAATGAGCTTACTCGATATAAGTGCAGAGAAAAGTTTAGGAACTATTGGATTCGTGGAAACTGTATCTTAGTAACGACGTAGAAAATAAACCTCTTAGAAAGGTATCGAATTGACAAATTATTTCGAAATAGAATCAAAATGTGCCTTTAATCATTAACCACGATTCGTTTTTCTATTCAATTTGTAAACAAGACTTATTCTCATTTGATCTTTTTTTTTAATTGTTTGTCTGAAGTCAAAACAAAAACACATTTTCGTTCTAATTTTTGTAATCCGAACTTTCTCGAGTAATCATGAAATTCGTGTATAATGAAAAATAAACCAACAAATTTTAATAAATTCTTTTATTCTTTTAAATGCAAAACAAAAATTAAAATAAATGTTTGGAATGCTCATTACTAATAAAAAAAAATGTTTATGCTCACAGCTAAATTTCTTAAGCAAGAATAAACGATTATGCAAAACGGATTCCGATTACTCAAAAGTAACTGAAGGCAAAAAATTTGAAATTCAAAACAAAAATTTACAATTTTACTTTGAAATTGCACTCAGATTCCATTAAAATTTCTATTAACTTATAGAAAAATATAATATAAGTAGACAATCAAATAGAAAAAATTCAGTTATAATTTGTATTTCGTTAACAATATTAGATTTGTAACCGATCAAATGACAATACTTGATTAAGTTTCAATATTATGCAAATTTCTAATACTGCATAATATTGCCTTTTAAATGGTTTAATACAAAAATAAAAACAAAAACCCTTGCGGCAAAGTATAAAAAAAAATATTGCAACAAATAATTGGGAGGGAATGTTAATTGCATTAGATTTTTTAACAATGCACTGAAATTCTTAAACGCAATCTTCCATCGACATTAAAAGTGGATTGACGTACTCAAATCCATCAAATTCTGACTGATCGATTTTTTCTATCATTTTTCTTTATAAAAAAAAAAAGAAAATCAATCAATCAATCAAATATTTTATCTAAGAAAGGACTTTAAAAAAAAAAAAAAATCTTACGGATCGTCAGGCGTCAGCTGCACAGGTTCACTCGTGAATTGTGGATCGAAATTTTCTAAATCTCGTTCGGTTTCTAAGCGTGGCTTAAATGGAGGTTGAATTTGTTTTTGCTCCAACTTTAAAATAAATTCAAATCCGATGATAAATAATTTAAATAGTGTTTATATAATATAAAATTTACTTACCATATCCCAATCTACAGTTTTAAAGAATGTGTGAGATGTGATCTCGGTAAATCCGACTTGAGGGTGACAACCGAGGCGTTCGGCAGGATTCTTAAGGTTTAAAATGTATTGAATTCAAATGAATCGATCAAAATTAATTTTAAAATCACCTTATTTAGAAATCCTTTGAGTACTGATGCAGCTTTAACCGACAAAGATCGAGGAATTCGGATTGTTTTCTCCAATATTACTATTTTATGTAAACAAATTTATAAGAAAAGAAGTTAATGATTAAAATATAATTGATTTCGCAAACACAACCACTACAGCATAACCAAAATGCCTTTTTGACAGACAAAAACAAATGACTCTACACCACACACTCATGCGGTATGAAAGGATGAATGCACAAACAGAATTTGTAATTTTTACTACAACATAATACCTGGCCTTTTTTTAAATGCCTTGCCTGTGCAAATGTGAAAAATGAAAATAAATAAAAACAATGGCAGTGTTTCATACAAATCTTTCGCAACTTACAAAAATAAATTGATTTTTAAACATTATACATACTGAAAGAATATCGATACCTTGGAATAAATAATCCTCCGTATTTTGATCAGGGTTTTCAGCAGCGCCCACAACATCAAATGGCGATCGTCCAGCTAACATCTCGTACATAAGTACTCCTAATGCCCACCAATCTACACTGAAACCTTAAAAAAAAATAAAAAATCATAAAATTATATATGTGAAATAATTAATTATCAAAATAATTAACTGTAATCTTCCCCTCTCAGAATTTCTGGAGCAATGTAATTAGGAGTGCCACAAAAAGTGCTGGTTGTGTCGCCAGGCCGCATCCCTTCTTTACACATGCCGTAATCAGTTAGTTTTATGTGTCCTTCGTGATCCAAAAGTACATTGTCCAATTTCAAATCGCGATATATAATTCCTACATATCAAAAACGAATTAATAAATTAATTTAAAAATTAAAAATACTAACCTTTGTCGTGAAGAAAATTGAGTGCGAGGCAAATCTCGGCGGAATAAAACCGAGCGTGTTCTTCGGGCAGTCTGCGCTGTCGTTGCATATGGAACATCAGATCTCCACCACGAACAAATTCAATAACAAATAATAAACGACTAGGCGTTTGAAAACACGAATGCAAACCAACGAGAAAAGGATGATTTGAGGCAGTTTCAAAAACGTGTTTTTCAGTTTGAACCCAATCGATATCCTAAATAAAAATAAAATTTAAAAACTAAACAAAGTTTGAATTTTTATTTTAATTACCTCATCATCGGAAACGGACTCTTTCTTTATCACTTTCATAGCATAAATTCGTTTTGTTTTCTTTAATTCAACCATTAATACTTTTGCATAGCTTCCGCGACCAATTACACGAACCAATTCAAAATCATCTAAACTGTATTGTTTTTGATCACTATCATTTCCCAACTATAAAAAGAATTTTTTTTAAATTAAATTAAAAAACAAAATGTATTTATTTCAAAATTTAACCTCTTTGCTAGCATCATCTACATTCTGGGATTCGTGCGGAAGATTATCACCTGTTGAGCTTGGTGTTGTCACTAATTGAAATCTCGAATACGAGATTTCACTCGACTCTTTCTTCTTTTTAACTACATTTGGTGTGGCAACTTATAAGATTAATACAATGTCACTTAATTTTTAATCAGTCGCAAATTAAATTATTTAATCATTATATTTTACCTCTCGTGCTCACGTCATTAGCTTCGCCATTGCCTGCATTTTCTGGGTCAGCAGCGCTAGTGTGACTCGCATTATTTTGTTCCTGAAATTTAAATCGATTTCAAGCATCCACTGTGTCAAATTATCTAAAACTACATTTTCAGCAATTTAAAACGATCAACTCACTAAATTACACGATAATAAGACCAACTTGTGGCATTTCTTGTGCACAAGCAATTTGCACGTGATGCATTTAAAACCCTGTCGACCAAGACCCCAAATGCGATCGGAACATAAGGCACAAAAAGCTCTCTAAAAAGCAGTTATGATAAGCAAATAAATTCAATGAAAATATAAAATATATAAAATAATTTTAAAAATTCAAAATTTGTCTTTAAAGGACATCGACCATCAAAAATGAATACATACGCGATTGAAACGTTTTGCCTGGAAAATATGTCCATTTACTTTATACAATTTCCTCCATCTTCTCGCCCCACGACGATAAATACTTCCTATAAAAAATTCATAATTTCATACATTAAACTTGCAATATTAATGAAAACATTAATTACGCTTTTTTAAAAATAATCCTAATACTCTTAATCCTATTACAAATTAAAATTCTCGCATTGCCTCATTAAAATTAAATTCTTCATAAACATTATTTTTCGATCGATATCAACAATTGGATATCGATTTTGCATTTTTCTTTTATTTCTTTAATAATCAATGGGTGAATTAAAGAAAAAGCGAACAAGCGTTTCTCTTCAAATATTGATTTATTCAATAAGCAGCTGTACTATTCTATTCATTTTCGCTGCTTTTCTTTCATTGTCGCATATTCCATTGAAATATCTCTACTAACAAATCGACCATGAAATCACATTTACCCTCGTAAATATTTATTTTACTTTATTTGAAATAAAAATAAAATTAAACTTACGATCCTCGCCAGCACACGGCATGCCTGGCATTGGCGGCACACTGGGAAACACTGCAACAGACCAAACACATCAATGACACCGTTTCCATGGTAACTAATTCTGCAGATGATGCTATAAGCCACACCTTCGGCTTATTTTTCATATCGTTATTTAAAGCCCCTAAACTGATTAAAAAGTTATTATATAATTATTTACTCGATATTGCTGATTAAAAATATTTTTAATTTCAAATTTCAAATTTAAGAAATTCAAATATCTTTTAAAATTCAATTAAATTAAAATTAATATCGATGTAAATAAATATAAAATTGCAATAAACTAAAATTAAATTTAAATTAAAATATCCATTTCTTTCCATTTTAAATTGCATGGTAATTTGCACTTGTTTTATTAAATAAATAAAAAAAAAATATCGACTTTAAGATCTATTTCTCATTAATTAAATGTAACGGAAACAAAAAATAATTACTTTCAACTAATTTTCTCGAGTCAACCCACTTACGATGCACGTAAAGCAGCCCCATTTGAGTAAACATATTATTAACTTCACAATAGGATATATCTTCAATGGTATTTCGATCGCAACACTTTGTTGTTACGATATTGACCTTTTTTTTCGGTTGCAGGGAAGAAACCATGTCTTTAACGATTGCATGTACAATATTTACGAGAGCATGCGCTGTCTTATCAATAACAAACACGTGCCAAATTACCACAGCAACGAGATAATAAAAATTTTATTGTTGCTACTCGTACTATACCATCAGATTTCACCTTAATTTACTGAAATAATTATATTAAAGCCGCACGAGCTCCCATTTATAATTAATTGCTGAAAATATCAAATTAAATGACATTTTCTATTGCTTTTCTCACCATGAATTGTCAACTCGGAATCTTTATTCATTTCATACAACCGAATCGCTTCGTCCAATTCTTGTTGTGATGAAATTGTGCATGGATCACCTATTTTCAAAAAGGGAAATAAAATAAGTTGTTATTAAATAATTAAATGGATGAATCAAATTTGCAAATTACCTTCTTCATCCACCCATTTCATGGTAAATGCTTGTTCGCCATCGAATCTGCATATTTCCCTCATTTCTTTGCATAGCGCATCTAAACTTATGTTCGAGTCAATATACGTTACCATGATCTCTCTGTTAAAAAAAATAAATAAATTTGTTAATTTTTTATGTAGATAGAATAAGTGATATTTGATACATGAAAATGATATTCTTACCCATTGTACGCTGTTTTAACTCGGATTTCAGGAATGTCGTTTTCATTTGCGAGTTGGGTCGGCATTTTTGGTCTGAGTTTGGGTTTAATTCGTCGTCTATAAAATCTAACTACAAATACCACAATTCTCCAAAGGCAATCCAACTTAACGGTTTTTGTAGGGAATAAATTAATGGAAATAAATAAAAATGCCAACTAATGCATTAACATAACAAAAGTTGGAGTAAAATTAAAAATAAAAAGCAAACTTACTCAATGATAAAGCTCGACGAAATAAAGTAAGGATAAGGTGAAAATATAAAATTATGTCAAAAATTAAGCCGGTGCGTAGTACTTTTGGACGAAATCAAGCGCATAACATCGGCGAGTACAAGAAAGCTGCCATTTTAACACACAAGTCCGCCCTCTGTGTAGAAATTTAGTGATTCACTTCCTGCTGACGTCGATCGTGGGAATAAAGTCCAACCCTGTCCAGCCACTGGATCTTTTCTATACAATTAAAGCACAAAAATAAATTTTAAAATATTTGCAAATTGCATTTTGAACAATAGAACCAGTTGAAGAAAATTGCTTATAAACATTCCAGAATTCAGTTTTTATATTTTTTAAAATTATTTACTTTTTAATTTCTGACTCAGATAATAATAAAAGATTGTTACGACATGTATTTGTTTTGATCTTTAATTGTAACAAAACTTTTATCTTATTGTTTACTAGATCAAATAACCGATTAGTCAATTAAACTCATAAAACTTACTTCAAAATAACCGAAAGTTTTGTTACTAGATGTCGCCACTCATTTAAAAGCTTAATGCCAACACAGGAGATTAGAGAGACAATGCCAATGGCTGGTGAAGTCAACTGGACAATCGCGCAAAACAAAACTGATTTACCATTTAAATCAGAAATAATCGCTATTGAGATGGATCATAATCGTCGGAGGTATCCTTTTTGCATCGTGTGGACACCAATTCCATTACTGACGTAAAGTTTCACATAAGTGAAAACCATTGTTTTTCTATGCCTGTAAACAAACCAATTTAAAGTCATTAATGATAATTTTATTTTGCAGGTGGTTATTTCCATTTGTTGGCCACATGGGAATTGCTATGTCGTCAGGCATCATTCGCGATTTTGCTGGTTCATACTACGTTTCAGTAAATATTGTATAAATTATCAACTTAAAATTCTAATTAAATATTTATTTCCTTAGGAAGATGAAATGGCATTCGGTAAACCAACAAAGTAAAAATCAAATCAAAAAAAAGTAATAAATTTAAAATCCATTAATTAAAGTACATTTTTAATTTAGATACTTAATTATGGATCCCTACAAAGCACAGAATGGGTCAATGGGTTGGGATAGAGCCGTTATAGATGCTTCCGAAGAATATAAAAACAGAATGGTGATATGAATAATTAGAAAATTTACTTATTATGTATATTTAAATTTATTTTATAGCATAATTTATGTTTCGACAACTGTCATTCGCACGTAGCAATGGCATTGAACTTGATGCATTACGATAACAAAGTTAGTTGGAACATGATCAAATTGACGTTTCTAATGCTGATTTATGGAAAATTCGTTAACAAAAAGGCAATTTTTAAAACTTGGATTCCATTTGTCGTCATTGTCATTTTAGTAACCCTCGTTTTGATTTTTTTATTTTAAATGTCATTTTGTTATTCATCAAACATCAAATATTTTTATTCAGATCTCTGTACAATTGTTTAAAAAGTTAAATTATTTTTATCTAACAACTAATTTAATTAAAGTGATGCAGAAACTTAAAATTATTAATTCTTTTACACACAAAAATATTTATGCTAAATATTATTATCATTTTAAAATTCAATAATTTCAATTTTTACAACATATAACATTATCACGACATCAACACGCAAATAGAATTAATGGGAAAAAAATAACTCGAGAAAATAAAATCGAAGGCACATTGTTACAATGTGATATTATCTAATTTATAAAATGGATTTTTCCTTCGTAAAATAATTTTTTTCAAGCCGATATTTACATTTGTCTTAACATTGCAAGCTCAATTTGAGCTTAAGTCATGTAACGAGTTAAATGAATTCATTTTTTTCACAATAATTTATCCCAATTGAATTCATCGACAATATCATCGTCTAAATCTACCGAAGTTGAAGGTAACAACGAAGAAGCATCGATCAACGATGGAATTAGTGCGGGAACCTTAAAATTGAAATTAAATTATTAAATGTTTTAAATTTCTAATGATATTTTTACGTCGGATTCTGTTGATAATAAATTCGTCATGTTATTTCCTTTCTCTCTAATCGAAGGAGGTTCGTTTAAACTTGACATTGTATCGTTTGCTCCTAGAAAATATTAAATTAATTAAAATTATTATTATTATAATTATTTTTCAACCTGATGATGATGGCAGTGAATCAGCTGCATCCGTGTTATCGCATGCTTGCAATGAACTCCAACTTGAATTATTTTGTAAAAGAAATTGATTGAGCGATGAAGCAAAGTCAGCGAAACTTTCTGTAGAAAAAGGCGCTTTTTGACCACCTTTAAAACTGTCCAACAAATCTATGAAAATATAAAAATTAAATGAATAATCAGAAATTTAAAAAAAAAATTTAAATTCACTTTGATATCGATTTAAATCCGTGTCGGTCAAAGATCCTTTAGCATTTTCTCTCAAACAATCCAAATTTTGGACCAAATCATTCGTCGTATTTGATATTCCTATAAAACAACAAAATTAAAATAATTTTCCAAAAAACGAATTTTAATAAGATATACCATTTGCTTCCAATACTGTTTTATACAGAGCCCGAAATGACGATGTTAAATCACCATAGGAAGATTGACTTAAATTACAATCCTTATTAAGTATCACATCCTAAAATAATCGCATTTAAATTATCTTAAAATATAATAAAACAAATAATAATAAAACTTACGGAACTCAAAATTGTTGCGTTTGAATTTTGCAATCCTGATTGCGACGCAGAAAAATCACTAACGGGACTCTGAGGTAAATGTGAAGAAGCTTCTTCGGGAGAGTAAGGTGACTATAAAGACAAAAATATATAATTTAAATTATCATCTAATTTAAATTTAAATTTTATTTACGCCATCGAGTTTTTTAGCTCTCTTCTTCGATTGCTCGTCCGTCGGGTCCAAATCAATGGCCCAATACGATCCCTTTAAAAGTAATAAAAATTATTTAAATTTATTTAATTGTATTATAAATTACCTTTCCAGGATCATCTTTCGTGCGAGGAACTTTGCGAAATGTTTTATTTAATGATAAGTTGTGTCTGATGGAATTCTATTAAAATAAATAAATTCGTTTGTTAATTTCATTTGTTATAAAATAGAAGTTTGAATTGTTAATTTACCTTCCACCCTTGACCCGCGGTTCGGTAATATGGAAAATTATCCACAATCCAAACATAAATTTCGTTTAGTGTCATTTTAGTTTTCGGAGAACTGTTAATAGCCAAGGTAATGAGATTGGCGTAACTGTACGGTGGTTTACCGTCGTTTGGAGAAGAGTCCATCATTCTAGAATCATAAGGTTCTCCCGTACATTTGGCTAGTAATGATATCTCTTCATTCGATGGTGATTTTTGAACATTAATGCGAGGAAGCCAATCCATCGCAGTTAAGCTGCTGTTTAGTTCAGCCATGTTGTTTTTCCTGCATTGCATGAAAAAAAGATACGAAAGGCGGTTCTTTTTTATTGAAGGGACAATGAGTTTAGTTACATATTTCTAACACTAGATGGTACTGACATTAGATTAATATAAATAATGATTCTTTTTTTATATGAATTATTCTGTTTGAGGGAGTTGACATTCGCTGAAATCTTGTACACGTCGAGATTTCGGATTTCAAATC
>JAQFZU010000609.1:0-22419 GCA_034696185.1 Henia vesuviana | reverse complement strand
GCTCGCGAATCCACATCATCTCGACTCGTTGAAGAATATTGAACTGCTAAACCTGAATCAACATTTCTTCCAGTTTTAAAGCGATTGTAAAGAAAATCCCCGCATTTATACAATGGATCGCAGCAGTGACAGCCTTTAAAAGGATTAAAATATCCACAAATTACGCATAATACTGCTAAAGCAATTATAACTAATACGACGATAATGATAGTTTTTCCCAATGTATTATCATCAGGTGATACTCCTAGTTTTATAAAACCAATATCAAAAGTAAGATTTCCAGAAATAACCTAATTTAATATTAAAAATAATTTGAAAAATAAATTTTAATTGATCGTTAATATGATTTTTACTTCTATTTTAATCTCGCCGTTTAAATTAGTGGGTAATGTGCAGGTTAGATAATCCTCAGCTAAATTTTCAACGATGCAAGTTTCATTGCCATTAATAATAACTTTTACATCTTTCTTCTGATGAACTAAATTCAAATATTTTCCCTGTAAAGAATGAAGTAAATTTTTTAAAAATCAAATATTTATTTTTCTTAAATTTATTTTTTAAAAGATGCAAACCTTAATTTTAAGAATTGAATCGTCGTAACTTTTGTTATTAAAACGTGTGTAAATCGGGTCCGGGTAATACAGAAACCTACTCTGAGATTCGTTGTATATATGTAGATTTCTTAAATTTGTGACTCCATCCATTATAAAAGATAAATGCACGACCAACGGTGACTAAAACAGTTTTTAAACGTGCTCTTAATTATTTTAAAATAATTTTTTTTTAATTTAATAATTACTTTTGCACCTGGTACGTATGGTACCGAGGATAAATTCGGAGTGGAACACGTCATAGAAGAGGAAGACAGAATATGGCATTGAGAAATAAATTCCATTACGTCTGTTTTAGGTGGTGCTGTTGCTATAACTATCATTTGAGGTTTTGAAACACTGTCCAAACTTTCACCCGAAATAGTTATAACGTCTCCGCCACTAATAAAAGATATTCATAATTTAATTTATCTTAATTTCTTTATACATTTATGAGTACAAACCTTAAAACGCTCGATTTCGGTTTAATCTGGTTAATAATTGGATTACGTCTGTACGTAAATAATTTTTCCGTTCCCGCATCTTTACTAACGGTGATGACCGATTTATCAATTTCAATTATGATTGAACCAGGAGTTTCCAATGCCAATGATGTGTCTGATAAAGACATGTCACCAGTCGTACACTCGAGCGAGTTAGTAGTAGCCCTAGTTAAGAAAACTGATTATTAACATTGAGATATTTACTCAAAAAAAATAATAAATTTAGTTTTTATAAAATTTTCAATAATTCCCATAATTTGTACAGTTTTATGATTACTTGTATTCTCTGCATACAATTCCAGTGACCCAAATAATCCGCTTCGATCCCGAAGCTAAATTGTGGCCATAAATTGTGACATTTGTACCTCCAGCAAATGGACCATAAGTAGGTTTGAAGTCATATGCAAATGATCTCTTTACATACAAACATAATTAGAAATTAAATAATAATTTGTTTTATACAGTCTCACATTATAAGCAAATGTTTGTGGATACGAATATACACCTCCATAAATTTCGTATCCGACTTTTCTGCTCGGATCGTCAACAGAAACGAATATGAGGTTCTCGAGAGGACTGTTGACAGGCTTTGTGACGCAAATAATCCTATAATCGAACAATTAAATAGTATTTAGTAACTAACAATACTTGAATTTGTTACTTTGTCATTTCCCATTCTTGATTTTTAATTTCGCATTCTTCGAATCCAATGTACACATTAATTTTCGCTCTTTTGTCTGTACCCGAATTTCCAAAATAATTGCCTAAAATTGTTATTTCAGTTCCCCCTTCGAGTGGTCCACGAACGGGCGAGAACTATTAAAACTAAATCATTAAATAATTTAAATTACATATTTTTCAATTACCTCTTTAATAATTGGTGGACAAGTGTTTTTGCGGAAATGCGTTACATTAGTGCACTCTTCCCTATGTGAGCAGTAAGTTCCGCACCATCCACATCCGAGTGGTTCGTTTGCACCTCCCGTGGCACAAGCTTCGCACGTGGAATAAATTGTACACGAACGTACAGGAACTTTTGTTACCTTTTAAAAAAATTATAAAAAGTTATAATTTGGTATAAATTAATTTTAATTAATTAAACTTACTATACTGCCAGTCATTAAGTACAAATTCTTTTCACTCGAATCAAATCCTTTCGCTTTGTGTACAGATCGATATTTCAATGGAACATCCGCAGCTAAAAGTAACGTATTTAACAACAAACTCGATCCTTTAGACCTTAACAAATACTAAAAAAAAAAAAAAAAAAAAATTAAAATGTAAATAAATTAAAAATGAAAATTTATTCACCTTTAACATTTCTCCTTGACTCGTACCAAAAAACCCAACAATTTTCTCATTTTGTACTGAAATTGCAACAGTTGTGACTCGTTTTGGAATATCGGCCAAAAATGATCCAGTAATAGCAGTTTTCCCTTCGATGTATTTATTTAATCCATCACCGCGGAAATTATCATTAATCTCAAAATTCTAATTCAAATAAATAAATAATTAATTAAATTTTTTTGATAAATATTATTTTAACTTACATAACTTCGACAGTGGCCATTTGATCCTTGAATCCACGGAATCATATCCAATTCTTTATCACTTCCAAAACACCGTGTAATAGTAGTTTTAAATGCTTCATTAATTTGTGAAATGGGAAAAACACACACGTCCGATCCAAACATTTGTTTCTTATTGCTACTAACAAAACTCACGTACAAAGCATCACTATCGAGAATTCGTGGTATCACGTGTGGTTTGAACGGTCCCAAGTAAGCAGCAGATGCCAGTTTTCTTCCAGTTTTATATTGACACGTTAAAGGAATCTCGACGTACGAAAAATATTTACTATCGTATTGATGAATTCGAATTAATCGAGTTTCGTACTCGTTCTGATTAAAAAACATTTTTTGAGTTGTGACAAAATAACTAAAATTGTTATACGCAAAACCGTGAATATAATTCACGATAAAAGTCGACTGATATTCGTCTTTAAACTTCACACCCGTCACCGATTTATCGCCATCGTTCGAATTTACCGCGTATTCCCACTGATATTTCAATCCATGCGCCACCAACTTCCGACTCGATATTTGATAGGGCATCAAATGTAAAGGTCGACCATCGTAAGAAATTGCAACATACAAAGTCCTACCTGCTAATCCTTTGGAAAAAAAAGCAATGACACTCCCTTTACCGGCGATAAAATTCGTCGAATCAATTTCATTTCCAATACTCGATCCCCTGGATATTTGACGTGCATCGGTTATTTCGCAAATTCCTTGATTCGTCGAGCCGCAGTATATCAATTTGGTGCCGTCATCGCCCAATAGTAATATTTTTATTTCATTATCGGTCCACTCCCGTTCGTATGGACACGTTTGTGGGTCGGGTGGACATTGAACGTTATCCTTTTCAGGTCCGATGTTAAACTGCGCTATCAGGTCTAATTCGGAATTGAATTGATAAACGGTGTTGGTTCCTCCGATATAAACGTGATTGGTCGACGGGTGCACGAGAATTTGATGAAAAGGTTTCGAATGGTTTCCTAAATTGAAGGATTTTATACCCGGTTTGGTTGCATGGGAGTCGTGAATGGACAAGACGTAGTAAATAACGAGTAATTTAATCGTAACGAGGTGTGGCGACATCCTTTCATTTGATCTTTAAGCCATGGTTAAAATACTAGAAAATAAAAAAATAATTATGAATTTTAAACTTGAATAATCCAAGGTTGGAATAAAGTGTTAAGCACATGTGAATGAATCATTAAAAGTGTAAAAGAAGTTTCGAGTGAATAAAATCATGACTGATGTAGAGCATGTGTTTGTTTATTTTTACAAGCAAATCAAAACATTTATCTAATGTTGTTAACCCAATGATCACATTACTGGGAAATAGAAAACACTATTAAATACATGATGTATCGTGTTTTACAATACCTTTTTTTTAAAAAAAAGAAAACTTGGCTTCCTTTCAAGTAATGAAATAAAAAAAATTAAAACTTCTCATCCGGTTTTTACTGATAAAAACTAACCGAAATTAAATATGACGTTAATATAAGAAAATTATTATTTGCTGTCGATTTTAAAATGATAATAATTTTTTTTTAAAGGAGAAAATTGTGATGACCGTAAATTCCTATGTAGAGCTGATACGGCCAAGGTCGAATAGGTCGGTTAATGACAAGGGGGTGTTTGGGAATTGGTTT
This sequence comes from Henia vesuviana, assembly GCA_034696185.1. Lineage (NCBI taxonomy): Eukaryota > Metazoa > Arthropoda > Chilopoda > Geophilomorpha > Dignathodontidae > Henia > Henia vesuviana. The sequence goes on along the minus strand of JAQFZU010000609.1, from coordinate 18,106 downwards.
TAAAACGAGTTTTAGTTGAGTTCAGAGACTTTGGTATGTTGGGGATGGAAGTCAGTTGTCTCGATTTACTATTTTGTTTGGTTCGTAAATTACATCATAAAAATACAATAAAAAATCAGGTTACTTGCGTCAATGAATATTTGTTTTTCATTTTAAGATGATTTAAAAAAAGATAAAATAAAAATAGAATTTTAATCGAAAGTGATTTTTTGTTATATTTTCGTGTTCGATTTTTAATAATTTTCAATGTGTTGTCATGTGGTTTTAAAATAATTATCTGGAATGACATCCATTAAGAGTTTATTCTTGACATTTACTAAGACCTCCATATAGTAACTTAAAGTACTTACAGTAGTTGGAAAAGTTTTTTGAAAGCGTGGATTTAGTGGTGATCGATTTTCCTAAGTTACATTACAGTAAATATGGCAATTTTCAGACCTCTGTCTGGTATCCTGGCAGTTCGATGTTTCCTTCCTTTCCCTGAAAACGTAAGCGGGGGAAGTTTGGTTTAATCATTTGTGCGTGAGTCAACCATCATTGCATTGCACTGACTTTGTACGCGCCATCTATGGATAAAATGAGGAATTTAATTTGCTCTTAAATTTAAAATGGCTTTAAAATTTAAAATAATAATCGTCGTTTATATTTTTATAGAGATCCAGAAATCATCAAATCGATAATATATTTAATTTATTTCCGCGTTAACATTTCAAAACATCAGTATTCGCATTATTATATTTTTCCACTTCACTACAATAATAAATGCACCGACACCACTTATAGAACTTGATTTTGTACAATAACTACAAAACAAATGTAATTTTAAAAATATTTTTAAATTAAAAAAAAATAAAGCATAAAATATGTCTTTCTTTCAAAAATTCCTTTCGTTTTGGTGTGGCCAAATAAGTTACATTAAAATTCAATTAATTCTCAATTATTTAAAAATGAAAGAACAAAATATCAAAATTGCATAAAATTTAAAAATATTTTTTTTCAAATGATTCCATATTTTAATATTCTTAATTTTTAACAATCTCCTCAACAGTTATTTGAATTATAATTATATTCGACTTTACAATTTTTTAAAATTTCATTAATTTGTATATGAAAATAGCAGTAAATTCAACAAGGTCATTTCCAATAAAACAATAAATATTCCAGCTCAAGAAATGATATTAAAATTTAATAATATTCACAAAAGTATATAATAATAACTGCATTTAAATACATAGTAAAAAAAAAAGTTTTATATAAACATTTTTCCTCACTCAATTTCCAATTGCAGCATTATTTTCACTTATGGCAACCATTTACTAGCATCGAAAATCAAAAATCTTTACAAAAAACCATTAAATTTAAAAAAAAAATAATTATCATCTTAAAATAAAAATATCTCGATAATAAATTAAGTAATTTGTAGGGGGAATAAATGTCGGGATTAAATTAGTTAATGTTAAAGGAATGGCATTCTTAAAAATTTCAAACAAAAGAAATGCTATAAAAGAAAATCAAATTAATTAATAATAAATACATTTTGAGTGACTTTTGTGATTTGCACTGATAAATTCACCATCTTCTCATCCATGACTAGACATGTATTTCCCCTTCTTCTTAAACTTAAAATTTTTTTTAAGATATTTATCAAATTCCTAATTCAAGTTAACAAATTAGTAAATTTAACTCAAAACAAAATTAGTGTAAATTAGTTTTAAATATATTCTTAAAAACTTCTATCAGAAAGTCATGATCGCAGCTCTCTTATCCCGGAATTTCGATCTTGCTAATGTTCTTTTCTTGAATGCAGCTACGTTCCCCATATGCTTATTAATTTAAAATAAATAAATAAATAAATAAAAACTACTTTTCAATTATAATAAAATTACTCTTTCGAATTTGGTGGTTTTCATCGTTGGAGTTCCGTTTGTTAATAGTGGCGCACCCAATCCAAAAATGTCTCGTAGTAATTCATTTTCCTTGAAAAATATTTTTAAAAATTGTTTTTAATTCGTTTTTTAATACGAAAATTACTTACAGTTAGATGTAAATTCATGCCGGAGCCTAAAACACTGCAGAAAGCATCGTATTGTCGCTTACGACACCAATTGTCTAGACCTAAAACCTCTCGTCCAAAACGTACGTGAATAATTGGAACGTCGTTTTCCTAATTTAAAAAAATAAATAATTAAAATTTAATAATAAATTTAAAAATTAAAATTTACTTCAATCGATTGTAAAATATCTCTAAAACTAGATCGTTGTTGTTTTCTTTCCTTCTTAGCTCGATATTTGTGACTATCGGTTGCAAGTTGTTTCAATTTACTACACAAATCATTCAACATTTCGCCTCCCATAAAATGCTCGTCTTCTTCTCGCGCTATTTCACACAACAACGCTATAGTTTCACCAGCAACTATACGAAGTTCAACATCCGAGCTTTCTAACAATTCGCTTAAACGCGTCACGTGTCTAAAACACAAATTTTAAAAATTCAAAATTCAAAAAAAAAAAATCAAAATAAATTACCTTTCAGCCATTAAAGAAACTTCGTTGATACTAACAACCGTCAACAGAAGACTCCATGCGGCCAAAGCAGATGCGTGTAACGCAGTTACCTCCAAAGTATGATTTGGAGCCGAGCCATTGCCCTTGAAATACGAAGCACTGAATAGAGCTTCAAAAGTAGACATCAAAGAAGCGATTGACTAAATACGAAAAAAATTTTATTTTTTAAAATTTTTTTTATAGTAAAAAATATTACTGTTTGATCCACTTCTCCTATGATGAATGCTAATAAAGCCAATGCAGTAGCACACTAAAAAAAATTTAATTATAAATAAAAATAATATTATTACAAAGTGTTAAATAATTACTTTTGCACGTGTTTTATATGCTAACGAGTTATCATTGAGTGAAGTTATCAGCACGGGACACAAGTCACTGAACATCGTATCACTGCTTTCACCAGTACCGAGTTGAATACATGTTAAAACGGCTAAAATAGCCGCTACCGACTGTTCATCGCCTTTTCCACGTTTCAAACTCGATTTAATGCAATCGGTTATGGTTTCACGTCTGGTGTCTATAACCTCTGGGAGATATTTACAGGCTAATACTTTCTGGATGGATTCTAAGCATGTCTGTCTTCCTTTTGCACTTAAAAATTAATAAAAATAAAATTTTTTTTTTTTTTAAATTATTAATTTAATACTTTTTTTGAGTAGCACCATCGATGGCATCTTTCAATTTATCAATTAAACCTTCTTGTTCGTTCGTTTCTATTTCGTCCGAATCTGCAACTTGACCTAAAATAATTAATATTAGTGATTTATTGGTTTTATTATTAAATAATTTTTTTTTTAATTACCAGGGTCTTCACACAGACTTCGAATATCGGACACGGTACTTACGATACTTCCACTATCATTAGCCGATTCGTCATCGCTGTAATTAGTCTCGTACCGTCTACGATCGTCTAATAAATTAAAAGAAAAATGAGTGAAAATTAAAATAATTTTTTTTTCAAAATTATCATTTTATAAATCCGGTTACAAGACCTTCATAATTTATGTTCTAATTTAATTTGACCTAATTTTAAATACCAAATATTTAATTTGATCATTAAAATTCATAATAAAAATTTTTTTTTTTTTAAGAAAATTTTAAAACGAAAATTTTTATTAAATGTGTAGTTATAACAGTTTAAAAGAGAACAAAATTAAATTCCAGTGATAAAGTCACGCGTTACGTAACGGCCTTGAAATGAACCCATATGTTAATCGCCGCACATCACGTATCAAATTCCAATACTTTCTAAACGTTTGATCGAAATGAATGGTGAGAAAATGAGTTTAAGTGATTAAATATTAAAAATTAAATTTAAAAAATTGATTTTGGATATGTTGATGCCTCGTGGTTGAGATAATAGGCTTAAAATTGTTTATTGTGGCACTTACAGTTTTTCGTTTTTTTCCGTCCTTTCGGCATTTTGGCAATGATTTCCTTTCAAGTAAGCCTAGACTTTGATTGAAATCAAGATGGACAGCAAATACGTGAAGAATCGGAGCTAAATGCTTGAAAACAAGTGAATAAAGTTTGGAAGAAAATTCTCAAAGGCCTGTTCATCATGGGGTCAGCTAGAAGCTCGCATTGGCAAAGCATAAAAGCGGGAATAAAAGTTCCGCTACAGGAAATAAGATTTTTATATCTATCGGATGAAGCGCTTTTAAGATTAGAACGAGCGCTAACTAGTGTTGGACAAATAAACTCACCAATTTCTTGCTGATTTTATTAATTTTTCGAGAAATATGATATTTAAACTTAATAATAATTTATGGGGTAAATCAAATTTGTAATGGAATTTTAAAAAGGTTTGTTTATGATAAAATACGAAATACATTACGCACTCTAAATTTTTTGGTTGTGTACTTAAAAATTTTAAATTTCTTTAAAGTCATTTTTGGAATGGTAAAAAGAAGATTTTAACTCGACTGTTGCCAAATTTGAAATGAAAAAAAAATTCCACGAGAAATATTTGGCTCAAGAGGTCGCTATTGTTGAACAGTTAAAAGCCATCTTGCCATTATTGCAGTTGCTATGGATACGGTAACAGACATGGAGGAATATGTTAATCTGCTTTGTTTACAAACATTAAGCACTTTATTACTGAATACAATAACGAATTTCCAAAACGTAATAAACCACATAAGACGTAGACGATTAATGTTAATCCGTTTCTTACTAAAAAGACGATTGCAGCGATTACGTTATTTTCAATTGACGTCGGCGACAGTCGCAGCAGTTTTAAGACGAACGCACGGGAGAAAACGAAGATTTTGGATGAAAAGGAAAGTGAAAAGCTGGTGGGATAACGAATTAACGACTGATGAATGGCTGGAAAATTTTCGAATGACTGAAAAAACATTTAATAAATTATGCGATATTTTAAAATCGGATATGAAACCACATTCGGTAACAGTCAGAGAACCGATTCCTTTACGTAAAAGAATAGCAATAGCATTGTATAAAATAGGAACATGCGCTGATTATCGCACTGTTGCTGCTAAATTTGGTATTCATAAAAGTTCGGTTCATAATTGTCTTTATAAGTGAGTTAAAATATATTTTTTTAATTTATTTAAATTAATTTTTTTTTAAAGGTTTTGCGAAGCGTTGATTAAACACTTCGATACATTTATTCGGTTCCCCGATCGTTTGGAGATGAAAAATTTATCAGAAATTACTGGAATTAATGATGGAATTTGTAAAATATGGGGTTTATTAGATCTCACTCATATTCATATTTCGTGCCCCATCGAAGAGAATGAAAGACACACAAATTTCAATGGATGGCAATCGTATGTTTTACAGGCTGTAATCGATTCAAATTATTCGTAAGTTTGTAAATTAAATATAAAATTTTAATTTTTCTAATTTTAATTTTTGTTTGTAGATTTCGATGGATTCATTGTAATATTCCCGGCAGTCAACAAGAAAATGCATTTAAATTATCTAATATTTATTGTGAACTTAAAAATTTAATTTCGAACGATGAAATTGATAAATATTACATCGTGGGATGTAAATCGCATTGTTTAAATCCAGAGGTTGTAAAAGAATGCGAAGATGTTGGAAAATTGGAAATTTTTCGCTATCAAATTCAACGAACTTTTCAATTACTTAAATATCGTTGGAGGATTTGTTTGGGACGAATCGACGTTGATTATTCATTCGCACCGACACTTATTGCAGTTTGTTGTATTTTGCATAATTTTTGTATCCTCGAAAACGACGAATTTTGTCAACGGTGGAACGAAGGGGTCGATGAAATGGAAAATTCGTATCCACAACCGAAATTGAATAACGATCAAATTGGGATTCTGTAATGATTTTTGTGAAAAATATCGATTTAATTCAATATTCTACATATTATTTTGATTTGTTTTAGCTTTTTTTTATTTCTTTGCATGTGTTATTATTGTGATTTGTTAATCGATTCGTTGATCTCTGAAATAAATTTTTTTTTTTAAATTAATTTTAATTAATTTTGGTTTTTGATGTTATACTTGTATAATCGGTTCTAAAATCAAACCAACTGATCGTATCATTTCTTTCATTTGTTCAGTTTGCGCTTGGATTAACCTTTCGTCATGTTGTTGCATTTTTTCTAATTGTTTTTCCATCCATTCATTTTCCTCTTTTTGTAATTGTCGGTATAATTTCGCTTGACTTATTTGAAATTTCATTAACGCTTCTTCGTAAGGCGTCGACCGCTTTCGTTTCCCTAAATTTTTAGAAAATTTATTTAAAAATAATTTTTAATTTAATAAATAATATTTATATACTGTTATTTCCGTTTCTTGGTGTTTGTTTAAGCATAAAATCGTCCATTTCCGTTGAATTTTGATTATTTTTAATTACGTCACTTAAAATTCTTGCGTTTTGTTTTGCGGGGAAATTCGATTCTAAATGAATTTTATCGTTGTGGATACTCGAGGATGATTGAGATACATCGTTATTTGTTTTATTTGTTATATTGGAATCGCTGATACTCGTATTGCTCGTTGTACTACAACAAGGTGATGGTTGAGGTGGTTCGGCTGGTGAAGAACTGTTGTTATCTGATTCGTCCTCGTTATTCATTATGATTTCGAGTATGTCGGAAGCGTTGAAATCTATGAAAAATTTAATTTTTTTTATTACATTTGTAAAATTAATTTTTTTGTAGTTTTTTTACCTGGACTGTCATGGATTCCAGTTTGAAGTAAATTATCCATTTGTTCGTAATGTTTACACGAAGGGTCACCGAATATTGCTGTATCTGAAGTTTTCTTCTTTTTGGCCAAGTATGTCGATTTCAACATTTTCCATCTAAAATTTTTTTCTTTTTATTTTCTATTTTAAATTTATAATGATTTTTTTTACTTTGCTCTAATTTGGTCCCAGTTTTTATTATATCCTAATTCTTTCATTCCACTTTCGATATTTTTAAAAATATCTTTGTTTCTTTGTCGCTTTGCTTCCAATACTTTAGCAACGTTCATTTCGTAAATTATATTTAACATCGCTGAAATTTCGGAATCGGACCACCTCGCTCTACGATCCATTGTAAACATCTGATCTGCCATTATTTTCGATTAAATTATAACAACACAAACAACAAACGAAGGACTGGGTCAAATATAACTATTTTTTCGAGCGCTCTGATTGGCTGCCGCTTCAATTATATTTTCTACCACTTCAACATTCATAAAAAAAGTTTTACTTAAACATTTTATTGTCAAAAAATTAAATTTTATTATCAAATTCATTAGGAAAAGAAAAAAATTTACATAAAATTGTTATTTATTATAAAATAATACCAAAATAAATTCAACTTCCATCATCGACCAAGATACGTCGCTAGCATCAAAGCTACGTTATTTTCGTCATAGAATCGAGTAATGCGATTGGTCGAAAGCACATGCATCATATTATCCCATCAAACCTTTCGAAAGTTTGTCAGACGACGTTTGACTGTCGTAGATGTTGGTTGAGTGTGTGAGTGGCTCCAAGATCCAACAGTGAGAGTTCACCAATGTGATTGTGTTTTAACCCGAAAACGATGAACATTTCTTGAACAATGATGATCGAGAGGATTCTAGACAATGGCAACTGTGCCGAAACACCTGTAAACACGAATCGCAAGAAGACTAGAAGAGGTAAAAAACGGAAATTGCGCAACGATTTATCCCCATCAGCCCAAGACGAGAAAAGTGAGGGTAAGACGAGCGAAGAGAACGACAGCGACAAGGTTTGTGAAAATGATTTTTGGCAAAAACGGGCTGAAAAAATACCCAAAAATTGCAATAGTTCACGATCTCGAATTTTAAGACCCACTGAAGTGCCAAAAGCACCCGAGAATTCGACACAATTTATTATGGACGATCATGAGGATTCTAATTTGTATTTCAGTTTTGAGACCCGAATTAGAACGCAGTCTGGTGGCGAAAAACGCAACTCGCGTAACTGCAATACTAACGAGCACGATCAGTTTTTAGGATTGCAGGATATCGACTTCGAGTACGAATCTCCCGACGACGTCGATCGAAATGCCTTTGTCGAACACGATTTCGAGATCATTTACAGGCGGGCGAGGGAAGAGGAATTATCGGCCTTTTCACGCGACGAAATGATGAGGCAGTGCATAGAACTCGAGCAAAGAGCATTGGAGCTCGAACATCAATTGGCAAGACTCGATCCAGATATAGTCATCAGTCGGTTGCAGGAGGAATTATTACGATTGCAGGAGGAATATTCGGTGCTTAAAAAGGAAAACGATAATTTACGTGCGGAAAGAGTCCGCAACGACTCGAACTGTGAAGTTGGTCCGAGTTTACAGCAATTGACAACAGATGGCGCTGGTTAACGTGTGAAAGCGGATGACTTTTAATCGGATTTTTTTTTCAAAGGCCGGATCGATCATTAACGTGTTGGTTGATTGGTTTAACTTCTAGGATGTTCAGAACTTGCAATGTAAGTTCTGACAGTTTTTTTGTGTATTTTTGCTAAAATTGTGAAAAACGAATTTTTTTTTTAAAGTCTAAAATGGAGAAGTTTTATTTTAGCCGACGAAAATCGACTACCCAAAAACGATGGAAAAACGAGAGAAAATTTGAATAAGAAATTTTTTTACACTCAAAACTTGTAAGATTTTTTTAAAAAGAAAATTGTATGTGAAAAGAAAAATGTTTTATTTTTATTAAAAAAATAAATTTTTAAAAGAATGTGATGATCAAAAGAAAATATTGTAAAATTTTGTATTATATTGTAATGATAAGAAAAATTATTGTTGATTTTAATAACGGCGAAAAAAGATACAAAAAATGTGAAGAGAAAAATTATTTTAATTTTTTTATTAAATTTTTTATTTAATTAAAGAAAAAATGTACAAAGAGTATAAAGAAATTGTTCCTAAAAATAGCGAAGCTAATAAAAACCAACTTTAAAAAAAAATTTAATTTCTTAAAAATACCTGAAATTCATTCACAAAGTAAAACCCATAACTGCGCATGCGCACAGTGTTGTTTACACGTGTAAAAAGAAAAAAAAACTGAGAATTGGCGCACTTCCGGTAATTTTGTTAAGGGCAAACGATGAAAATCTTTGTTGTTTAGTAGAGGAAACATAAGGGATGACGATACCCAAGGGAGAGTAAAAGTAATTTAAAGTAAGGGTCTTTTAAACCAAATAAGGGTAATTTGAAGTACGCTGCTGGATATCGTATTTACGACTCAATTATTCATTGAAAAATACCAAGTAATAAAGAATTAATTACGAATTATGTTGGTGTTTACTGTTTGGCTAATGAAGTGAAATAAATGAGAGTTTATCTACGCGAATGAATTATTAGAAAATTCGTTTTCAAAAGGTATAGAATTGCTGCTTTGCGAGTAACAAAGTCAGGCTTTAATCAATACATATTTGACTGAATAAAGAATATTTGAAAAAGTGGTTTGTAATTTATTGAATTGATGAAACAAAAAGATTAGTGAGTTTTATAGTTAACAATTGGGTAATTATTTTGCATATTCGATTGTTTTTTTAATGTTAATTGTAATTATTTGTTGTTTTAATTAAATTTTTTTGGGATTTATGAGTATGTTTTTAAATGCGTGATTCAAAGACTAGACATTCCTTTAGTTGTAAATGACAGTTTTTTTTTTTGTTTTTTTTTCTTTTATGTCCAGTTTTCATTTCTCATTTTAAAATCTTAAACACACCCAAATGAAGTCGAGATTAAGAATTAATAATATCAATTTAGCCTTTAAAAAAAATAAAATTAAAATAAGGTTATGGATGTTTTTTTCCATATGGAAATTTTATTTATTATTTTTTTTTGTAACTTGACCTTAAGTGATGTGAATAAAATAAGAATAAAATTCCAAGTAGAGTATAAATAAGAAAAATTAAGTGCTCGGTATTAATTGTTTACTTGTGTTGAGTTGAAAAATAATTTTTTTTTTTAAACTCAATCAGCTTTAACATTAACAGTGAAATCAATAAGTTTGCAATGGACATAGAAAAGAAGAAGAAGCTTTAATGAGGTCCACAACTTGAAAATGTACTTCGTATGGAAATTGAATTCGAGTTGTAAACGAAAACGGGTTTTTTAAACTAAAAAAAAAAATTCTTTTAACCCATTCATTAATTAGAATATATTTACAGATTTGAAAAATACGTTAAGAAAAAGGTTAATTGTGTACCAATGCATTTCGTAATCGCATAAATAGGTTGATTAATCAATCGCACTAACTCACGTATTTCTTTTTTTAAAACAAGAGTAATTACTTTGATAATTAATCATATGATTTACGAAGATTAGAATGACCCTTCAATAAAGGGTTTATAATTCTTTCCCTTTTTGTGACAGTTGAAAATCTCAAATACATTGAACTTGTTCAAATTCAATATAGGTCAATCCGAGCGAGATTAGATTTTTTTTTTCCTGTTTGATTTTTTACATTTCATTATGCAGAATGAAACGATTACTTATTAATAGAATATTTAACAGTAAATAAATTGCGAGTCATTTCGAATTGCTTTGGGATCGAAAATTTGACAAGAAACGAAAATGATAATCCTTGAAGTGCTATCGCTTATTTTGTCGTTGGCTCGTTGCCACGAGAAGGGCGAGGGAGTTGTGTATTTCGTTTCATTTATGTAGTTGTAAACAAAATAAGTAAAAATTTTTATTCACTGAATTTACATTCTGCACGTAAATAAACGCAATAAATAAACGAGACGTTGACAATGTATGGGAGTGGTTGTTAAAAAAATCTTTAACAGTGAAATTTTTAATTAGTCGACTAATTATGGATAATTTCAATTTAATAAGTTTATTTTTTTGAAATGAAAACCAATTCGATTTTAGCAACGATCCGCTGCGAAGTTTAGGTTTAGGTTTTTATAGAATGTTCCATTCTAATAGAACAGGTTTGTCTGGACGAATCCAAAGCTGCGTTTAAAGGGAGACGAGGAAATTTTGAATGTGACGTCATTTGACGTATTATAATAAAAATATAATAGAAAACTGTAATTATAATTCAATCAAGTTTTTTTTCCTTTAAAGCTCAGCTTTTTCATATGAGATTTTTAATTTTGATCGTTTCAATGAGTGTTTAAATTTATTTTTCTAATTTTTCCTATTCCCTCGAGCCTTAAATGTAAACAGAATGTTTCTAGATCGATTGTGGATTTGTTTTAAATGTTATAATTGGCTTTACACCAACTACTCGTCTACCGCATGTTTTTCGAAACTGAAGGTCATTGTTAAAGATTCCTGCCATCGTCATATACGGATCGAGCTTTAATAATGTTATTTATTGTTGTTATTTACTATTTATTATAAATGATTATTAAATGTTGTAGTACCAGATGGGAGTTAGCAAAAATTTTTAATTGACGAAAATAAAATGGAATTCTCAGTGTGCGGGGCCAAGGCGAGCTGGTAATTGAGTGGTTGGCCAGGTTTCTGGGTTATTTTAGCTACATTACATCACAGCTCGTAATGTATTCAATTGCAATTAAGCTTTAAATATTTAATGTTTGTATTGACAATGATGGGCTATTGTTCAGTATTTTTTTTTTTTACTAAAAGGAGAATTCATGAAAATTATTTTTATTACATTTTGTAATAGATATGAAGTTGTAATGGAAAGTAATAAATATCGAAATTAAACTTATTTTATTATTAAATTGGTTACAGTCGTTTACCCGAGTTTAACAGATGGCAAATTTCCAAAAATAACTTCATTTATCGTTTCCTTTACTTTTTCCTATTGTAAGTGTATTGAATTCTCTCGAGATGGCGTTGTGATGACAGCAAAAATGGCTGGATTCGTAACGAAACTTTGTCGTCTGCAGAATCACAGCATAATGAGTCGAGTCAATGCTTTACTGAGGTATATTTATAATTTAAAATCAATAAATTTTTTTTAAGTCTTTGGATGATTTATTAAATATGTAGATCAAGTCATCGCAGCCTCTCATCTGTAGCTGGAGAAAGTGATGGGAAAACGACAGTCACAATTATAAACAAAGATCAAGATTTATTATTGATTAATGCTTTCAGCACTATGGGTTTTCGGTTGAATAATAATTTCATGGCTGTTGGTCCAATTGCTATTTTCCCAAAAACTGTTTTATCGTGGAATGTGAGCTTAAAAAATTTATTTTAAATTTATATTTTTTATTTTCAATGGGTTCATTTTAAAGATCAAGACTTTTGAAGACTTAAACGAAAATTCATTATCATTATTTTATTTATTGGAACCAAAAATAGGTAATACTAAAACATGAGAGATATAAAACAAATGAAAATAATAAATAATTGTATAATTTCCAGATATTTTAGTTTTCGGTACAGGCAACAAACTAGAAAAATTACCTGATAATATGCGAAGATTTCTTCAATCAAAAAGAATTTCCTTTGAAATGTTACCAACAGTAATTATGAAATTATTTGAAAGATAAATTAAATTCTAATTAAAATATTTATCCAATTCCAGGAACAAGCATGTGCTACCTTTAATTTCCTAAATTCTGAAGGCAGATACGTAGCTGGTGGTCTTATTCCGCCTACAAATCTTAGAATAAGCGAAAAGGATTTATTCGATTCAGAAGCGAGGCGAGAAAGATTATTTATTGATGAGAACTAATATAATTTACGTGTAAAACTGTATAAATCTTGACCAAAATGAAAATAAAATTGATTATAGTTAAAATTCATAGCTAGTTAATTTTGAATAAAGATTTAATAAAATAACAAATATCTAGACACAATGACAATATTTACTTCCAACGGTCGGTTTTTTTTAATTGTTTTATATCTCTGAATTATAAATAAATATAATCTTGAAAATTGAGTTATTTTATCATTTTATTATCAATCGTGTATTAAATTTTGATTAATTGCTCTTCGGTAGTATTTTGAACTAAAAAAATGTTTTTAGGTCTTTTTGCAACATTTTGAGGAAATTGAGCATATTTTAATATCCGGTTGATTTCAAACTTTATTAGGCTTCATTTGCATTAATAATGTTAATAAACAATTCGAGTGACCTTGGATACAAAGTATGATACAGTGCTCGCACACTGCGTATCACAAACCCGTATATGGGCGGAGTTTAAACGATTTAACCTATGAGAGTAAACTAAACCAACCGAAGCAAACACCTTCACGCCTCCACTTAGTATGAGTTAGAATTAATTTTATTTAAAATGCTGACTGCTTTGGCGATATTACTTGTGTTTTTAGGATGTTGTAGTAATGTAGTGTTTCTGGAATTAATTGTCACGTAAGTAAATTATATAAATTCATTTAAATGAGGTCGTTGAATACGATCGTGTTGACGTGGTGTTTTCAATGTGTAAAGTTCATGTCTTTTTTATTATATAATTTAATTTTTATCAATTTATTATTAATTAATTTAATCTGAATTTATTTTATTTTAGAGAATTGCCTGGAAGTGGAAACATCATCACATTTTCTCAATTTCTCGTCATTGCCATTGAAGGATTTATTTTTACTACAAAATGTGGTGCTGTCAAGAATGTAGTTCCACTGAAGTATGCAATAATTGCTATTATTGTAATTTGTTAATTGAAATTTTATTTTTAGAAATTATGCTACTTTGGTTACTATGTTTTTTATTGTAAGTGTAGTCAACAATTACGCTTTGGCATTCAACATAGCCATGCCATTACACATGATATTCAGAGCTGTCAGTAGTAGTGTATGACTTGTCAAGTGTTATTATTACTAATAATTTTTTTTTAATAAGGGTTCTCTGATAGCTAACTTAATCCTTGGTGTTATAATATTGAAAAGAAGGTATCCACAATTTTTAAACTAAATATTATTTTGTAATTTTATTATTTTTATTTAGGTATGTGTTGTCGAAATACATCTCTGTCGTTATGATTACATTTGGCATTGTGATATGCACCTTTGCTTCAGGAAAAAATATTGTAAATATAAAATGCTTAAAAAGTGAGGAAAAACATGTGGCATTAGGTTTTAAATTTAATTTAGCAAAAAGTGACAGAAAAAGCATCTGGTGATTCAGATTTCCTTAATTACGTCATATGGGGAACAGGTATATCAAAAGAAATAAATAAATGTAAAATAAAAATTAATATCAATTTAATATTTCAGGAATAGTTTTACTCACATTAGCTCTATTCATGTCAGCCAGAATGGGAATTTATCAAGAAACATTATATGCAGAGTATGGGAAACATCCTAAAGAAGCTCTTTACTATTCAGTAAATTCCCATTGTATTGAAAAAATTCTCAAATTTGAGGTTATTTTATTTCTTTGTAGCATGCATTACCATTACCCGGTTTTCTATTACTTTATTCGGACATCTGGAAACATATATTATTATTCAATCAATCACAGCCATTCACCGTACCATTATTAGGACTGTTAATCCCAAAAATGTGGATTTACTTATTAGGCAATGTGATAACACAGTATCCTTTACTCGAATTTATTTTTAAAATTTATATTATTAAATATGAAAAGCCTTTATTTCCAATTCAGATACGTTTGTATTCGTTCGGTATTTGTTTTAACAACTGAATGCTCATCTTTAGTGGTCACTTTAGTAGTAACTCTACGAAAATTCATTAGTTTATTGTTTTCGATTTGGTATTTCAAAAATCCCTTCACTTTAGAACATTGGATTGGGACGTCGTTTGTTTTCGCAGGAACTTTGATATTTATTGATATTTACAATATCACCAAAAAGTTAATTAGTAAAGAGAAAAAGAAAGACTGAAAACAATATTTTGTGTATCTATCATTGCTTTATTCAATATATAAACTACTTAAGAAAAAATGTTTTAAAAAAAAATTCATACTTATAGGGTATCATTACTTCACTATACGAAGTGTAAAACATGAATAATTAAAATTTTATAGTGTTAAAAATATACAGTTGTGAATTTTAAAATTTAAATAAAATTATTTCAAATACCATACATAATTTTTGTATTATTCCTTGTAATTCTTAGTATCGTTTCTAATGGTTCGGATCGTAGAAAAGCGATTTGAGCTGCAACATGGATCGCCATTCCTGGGTGTGATCGTTTCTTTTCTTTACTTTCCTAAAAATATAAATTTTAGAAAAAATTTAGAAATAGAAATTAAAAATTCAAGGCTTACCAATCGAGGTAAAAAGTAAGGTGCGTCTGTTTCTAAAAGTAACCGATCTAATGGGATGTTCCTCGCTACTTCGTGGACTTCTTTAACGTGTGGAAATGTGACTAAACTCGTTAATCCTAAATATAAATTTGGGAATTCGTTTAGCCATATTTTTGCTTCTGCCCAATGACCAGTGAAACAATGCCTGTGAATTTTATAATCTTTTGGTACGAGCTAAAATAAATAAACAAAAATAAATTTTTAAGTTTGAAAAATAATAATAAAAAATTCGATTATTTTTTTACCCCTTTCATAATGTTTAATGTATCTTCAGTCGCATCCCTCGAATGAATTACGAGTGGTAGTTTCTTATTAACTGCAATTCGTAATTGACGTTGAAAAATTTCCTTTTGTTTTTCATGATTTGCGTTATTTCTGTAAATTAAAATTTCAAATTAAAATTTGCAAATTGAAAATAAAGTAATGATAAAATCATACCTATTTGAATAATCCAATCCAATTTCACCGAATGCAACTACCTTTGGATGTTTCAAAGCTGAAATCATGTCATTCTCGGTATCGTCATTGTAAAAATCAGCTTTGTGAGGATGACAACCAAAAGCTGCCCAAATATTTTCTTCTGCTAATATTTGTTTCCACATGTTCTGAAATTTCAATTAAATTTTTAATACTTAAAATTGTTTAATTTTTGTATTTATAAAACACACCTCTCGAAATGTCTTTGGATCACAAAAAATTGCCACGCAACCTTCGTAACATGATGGGTAACCATCTTTGTGCTGTCGTTGAAATGCTAAATGAGAATTCTGAAATAAAATTAATTTTAATTCACAATTAAATAATTAAATTTTTTTCATTATAACTCACACTTCGAAAATTCGTCTGCTTGAATAGAAAATCAAGATGGCAGTGGGTATCGATGAATTTAACATCTGATTTTAAATTTTTCACTTCGTCCAAATTGTAGAAATTACTTGAATTAAATTTATTCTAAAATTGAAAAAAAAATTATTATTATTTATAATTTAAAAAAAATATATTTCATTAAAAATATTACTGATTGTCGCTGCCTAAAATTTATCTCTCGTTGATC
Organism: Henia vesuviana; assembly: GCA_034696185.1. NCBI lineage: Eukaryota > Metazoa > Arthropoda > Chilopoda > Geophilomorpha > Dignathodontidae > Henia > Henia vesuviana. Next base: position 1,801 of record JAQFZU010000609.1, on the reverse strand, counting down.
GAGTTCCGAATTAGGCCGCAAATTTGGCGAATTTGGTGACAATGAAGTGAAAATTTTATTCTTTTCACTTTGATTAGTCATAGGCGAGTAAAATAATTTATCAGAATGACCAGTATCGCGTGTCCAAGTCAATGCTGGTTTGAGCCAAGAATTATTTGATTTTTCCGATTGATCATTCACGACTTTAACCTCTTTAATTTCAATAGGTTTATCTTTGATTCGTTTTTCTTTCCGACGTCTAAAGACTTTGTTAGAAATGGCTTGTCTTTTCTTTTCCATTTCCTTGTTACTAATAACTATCGATTCCTTCGATGCAGACGAATCACTTTCTTCGCAAGTTGAATTTATATACGGATCCGAACTGATACCAGGTGATGGTGGTTGAGAAAGTGGTCGTTTCTCAATTAATAATGAACTTTCATCGTCGCTTGTCATGAATCCAGAATCATTTTTCCCCGTTGACATTTTCCTCGGCGAATAAATCTCTCTTTTTTCCGTTAAACTAACTTCAAGTTTCAACCTTTTTGATGCTGGCAAATCCTAGAAAGATAAAAAAAAATTCACATAATTGAGATTAGATATCGCATAGTTATGACGTCAGCAGTACTTAAATGGACTGATTTTTTTCTAATTGAAGGATTTTAAATTTTATTACTTTTAGTAATTTAATTATTTATTTTCATTGCTAACGATTCTAATTTAAAAAAATATTTTTAAAATAAATTTTTTTTTACCACATATCTATTATATTTTAATCTCCCCTAGCCTGTGTCATACGGTACCAGATTGATAAACCTGTAAATAATTTATAATTAGAAAAAGTAATAAAATTTATAAAACAAATTTATATTTATCGGTCCAAATAATGAAACGTCAAATTCAATTTACCTTATTAACAGAAATACGAATGGTGTCTTTGCTTATGGCAGTTGTAAAATTGTTACAACTACATATTGATGCCATAACCGGAAAATGCTGATAATAAAATTTGTTCTAAATACCTATAAAAATAAAGAAAATGTATTTTTACTTTCAATTTTACGTATGAATCGCAGCTGCTTTACCTTCAACGTAAATAAATCTTATTATTTCCTTTCCGTAGCAAAATGCAGATCGTGTAATCCAGATCACTCGGAACTCTGATTACTTACAAACCGTTGTAGCAGTATAAGTAATGGTCCGTCGTTGTATAAGTAATGGTACGTTGATCTTGGGTGACCCACAATCCAGTCTCCAGTCCACGATTGATGAAATCATCACAGGAAGAAAACTGCTGACCGGAAGTAGAAAGAAATAAGCGATTGCACTAATCCGATTAAATCGGACAAAACTATTTTAATCCTCGAAACAATGTTAAAATAAAATTTAAATTAAAAAATATTGTCAAAATTTAATAAATTAATTTTAAGTTAAACCACATGACAATGCAAAGGTCAACGGGCACTACTAACCAGGCCAATGGAATGCATAAACTGACTTAATTCTTTGAATTTTAATAGTTAAAAAATTAAAAACAAACTATGACTCATAGGCTTTGGAGATGGAGTTATATTAGAAGAGTTTATAATTGTGGTATTTCTATTCCCTTTGTAAAAATTACACAATATACAGAAATACTAATTTCCTACTTTAGCGCTTTTTTTTAGTGGCTTTCGTAATGAAAAGAAATACGCCAATTGTTTTCATTCACTGCCACTTGTCGCCGCTTCAAAGTTCAAAATCAGAGATGCACGTGTAGTCTTTGGCGTGGGTTTTGAATTTCTTTTCTTCTTTTAATTTTTAGTTTGTCAATAACACTTTT
>JAQFZU010000608.1:0-22427 GCA_034696185.1 Henia vesuviana | reverse complement strand
TTCGTTGTCCGTATTTTTTTTTTCAGGCTTTATATAATGCAGCAATACTCAAAAAATTGTTTTTTAATTTAAAAAATAATATAATTTATTGTTATATAAAAATGTGTGAAATTTGTTTTGCTGCCCTCACAAAAATCGAATTTTCGCACAAAAAAAAAAATGGCGCTCAATGTCTTATTACGTCATTTTTCCCCCTTTCTAGTCATGTGCCAGAAATTTCTCGTTGTCGTGTTTTTATGGCAAAAAAAAAGTAAAAAAAAAAATTGAAAAAACGAATCCTCTTCACATTTTTGTTCAAAACACTCGTGAAATTTATCATTAATAAAAATAAATAAAAATTAAAAAAAAAATAAAAAAAATTAGTTAAAAATGAGTTTATTATAGGATTATGTTAGAATAATGTAATTGAAGGAAAAAGTTTGTAAATTTGAAAAATGCTAATCATGTTTTCCGTTTATTAAATAGTATTTTAATATATTAAATAAAATGAAAATAAAAAGATCGTTTAAAATGCAGTTTAAATTATTTATTTAAATGTTTTGATTTTTAACTGCATTTTTTGCTATCTTTTAATGGCTAAATACAAAAACAAACGTATCTAGTGTGTAATTAAAATTATAATCCGTTTGAAACATTGTGTCTTTGTCTAATTATAATGGTTTACAAGGACTAAAACCCTATGTACAGAATGGTCTTGATTTATGATCAATAAAAAATGATTAAAAGTTTGATTTCAACATTTTGATTTTAGGGTTAATTTACTTCGTTTTCGGTTTACTCACGAGGGAGCGCGAGTTTCACATTTCGCGCATGCGTGGTTTTTATCTTTTCACAAAGAAATTGTCATTCGAGGGAGGAGGAGTGCGGAATCACAACTGGTAAATTTTATGTATTTTAATTAAATTTTTATTAGATATAAATTAAATCTAATGATCAAAAATCATGTTGAAACTTAAAATTTTAAAATTTAATAAAAATTTAGTTAAATTAAACGAAATTCTTTTTACTCATCCGCCATTTTTATCCACGTTGTTCGTTGAACTAAAAAAAGTGTTAATTTTAGGTTAATTCGAGATGCCGCGAATTCCTACAGTACACAGCAAGACTTATGTCACTCCACGTCGTCCGTACGAAAAAGAACGTTTGGATCAAGAATTAAAATTGATCGGTGAATACGGATTGAGGAACAAGAGAGAAGTATGGCGGGTCAAATACACACTCGCCAAAATCCGTAAAGCGGCCAGAGAATTATTAACTTTAGACGAAAAAGATCAACGAAGACTTTTCGAAGGTAAAATAAAATGAATATTAAAAAAATAAAAAAATTAATTTTTATTTAAAATTCTAGGAAATGCCCTTTTACGTCGTTTGGTTCGAATTGGTGTTTTGGACGAAAGTCGAATGAAACTCGATTACGTTTTGGGTTTGAAAATCGAAGATTTCTTGGAAAGACGTTTGCAAACTCAAGTTTTTAAACTTGGATTAGCTAAAAGTATTCATCACGCGCGTGTTCTTATTAGACAACGTCATATTCGGTAAGAATTTGGCATTAACAATGAGGAAAATGCATTTTATCAACCAGGCCACTTAAATGTCTCTTATAGACATTTAACGTCTGGGATTTTATCGTTTAAAATCGAATTAAGTAAATTTAAATATTTAAATTTTTTTTTTTAATTTATTTAAATTTTTTTTTTTTTAGTGTCCGTAAACAAGTCGTGAATATTCCATCGTTCGTCGTTCGTTTGGATTCGCAAAAACACATTGATTTTTCGCTTAAATCGCCATTCGGTGGTGGACGACCAGGACGTGTCAAGAGGAAGAATCTTCGTAAAGCTCAAGGTGGTGAAGTGAAGGAAGAGGAAGAAGAAGATTAAATTAATAAAATTATTAAAACATTTTTTTTTTTATGTAAAAAATTTAATGTTTAATAAAATCGATTGAAATTGAATTTTTTTTAGTTTTCATTTAAATGTAATTAAAAATGTGATAAATTAATGAATAAATCGATAATTTCGTACGTCACCAGAGTTATTGGGGTTTGGGCGCAGTCTGGTGAGAGTTTATTTAAATTTGCAGTTCGCGCCAAAAATTTTTCATACCAAATATTGGTTGCTTTGAATTTTTCGTCTATTTCCATTAGTGCCATTTACAAGTGCAGTTTACACCGAGAGTTGATGGATTTGGACTAATTAATAGCCATTGGATGTTTGAATTTTTTTTCCACATTTTTATAATTGTGAACAGGAGTTAAAATGGAGCGACGATTAGGCCTAAAATTCATCTTGTGTTTGTCGGTGCCGTTCATCATCCGATGGAAAACATGTCGTCCACTCGACCACTGATTAATCAATCATCAACCTTTAAAAACCACTGTTGAAAACAAATTTGGATAATATTTAACAACAAATCGATAGAATTCGCTTTTAGTTATGTTTACATTAGAAAAATCATCGCTGCAAAAGTTGCTATTTTTTACTCAAAACAGTAAGAATTTGAATTTTTTTGCACATATTCAATTATTAATTAATATTATTCGACAGAAAAGAATAGCAAACGTGGAAATAAGGTGGAAGGAGCGCAATTAATACGTCGTATTGGCAATGATTGAAACGATGTCAAATAACGTCGTTTGTTCAGATTCAGTAAAAAGACAAAATTTTTAAAAAAATAATTAAAATTTTTAATTAAAATAATTTTTTTTTATTTTTTAGAAAAAACGAAGCAACCAAGGTTGTGATATCACCAAATACTTTACACCATCATCGAATAAAGTGATTAATTCAATTGAAACGCAAGAATCACCTGAAAATGTACCCGATTATTTCAAAAGGAATTGTGCGCCACTCGATTTATCACAACCGAACGTTTTCCCACGTCACAACGACGACGAAACGACGAGAATCGACATGAATAACAAATGGATCGCATCTAAAGACAGATGTGAAGATCGATTCGAAAGACAAATTTTTCAAGAATTGGATTCGCGAATGTGTCGTGAAATGGATGCGAAAGGTGTCGATGACGACACGATGTACGATACAAATTTTCCTGTTAAATACGAGCGTGAAATGCGACCTTTGAACGAATCTCGCGACGATTTAATGTCGCTTCCACCCGAAAATCAACGTCAACACGAAATTGTGGGTGAAAAGAGTTCGTCTTCTGGGATGATGAATGCACTCAATGTTATGTTGGGCAACGAAAGATCGCTCGACGTGTGTTCTGCCGTCACCAAAGACGATTCTTCGTGCGCGAACTACTTGTACGACGAACCGCAGACGTACAAGTGGGTCCCTGAGATCCCTCCGACGTTAGTGGAACCGAAAGAAGACAAAAGAACGAATATTTACGCTCCGGACGTGGCCGTACTTCCCCCGTGCAGTGTCGAAGAGACCCCCGTGAACACGTTTCCAACCGCACGACCGGAAGTGCGAGCGGAAGTGGAGCGATCGAGAGACGACGCGGTGCCGGTCATCAGTTACGAGGAATTTCTTAAATCAGAGGGACTTTCGGTTCCGAGTAAAGACAAAATCGAACCGCAAGTGACGCCGGAACCGGTAGTTAAGAAGCAGAGTAACATTAGACGTTTTTTCAGTCGAGTTCCGCGAACCGTCGAAGTGAAATTCGATCACAAACGATTGGTGACGGTGACGGCGGTCGTGCATCCGCAGCCGCAGACGTCGAGGAAGACCCCGGCCAAGAAATTCAAACGTCAATCGCCGAGACGAGGCGGAATTCAACGTACGGGGACTCGCGATGGGGAAACGAAACAAACTTCGTATAATATGAGACAAAGAAAATCGAATGTCGTAGTCGATACCGAAGAAATCGATTTGAGTATCGAAGAAATGGGATCGGAGAAAAAAATGGAAAAAGCGAGTAAAAAACGGTTCCCGCGGACGAAATTTCACGAAAAAATAACGGAAGATTCGGAACCGGATAAAATGGCGAACGGGAATGACGAACGATGGGTTTTTAGGACGAGAGTTGAGAATAATTCGATGAAAAATCGCAAATCGGCAAGACTGAATCCACAAGTGAAAATTCCATTGGAACCGATCGAAGACAACGAATCGCGCGTACACAAACCTCTTCGTAGCATTTATATGGCGACGGTGGCGTCGGGGTTGCGATTGAAATTCACGAGGATCGGTAGAAAACATCATCACAGACATCATCATCATCATCATCATCGACCTAAAAAGGTCATTATTTTTATATTTTTTTAATTTTTTTTTATTTTTACATTTTTTTAATTTTTAATTTTTTTTTTCAAAGACCAAAAGCATAAAAATTCGACGTGCCTTGAAGTTATTGCAGAAAGCTAAAGAAAGTAGCATCCCACGCGAAACATTCGATTCGGGTATCCGTCGTTCGCCGAGACAAAGCAGCGTAATAGTCCGTAAAGCGATGGAAGGTGCAGCGAGGGCCGAAGAAATGCGACAAGCGAGAATAACCGCTCAAAGATTGACCATTACGCAAAAAAGACTCAGAGCTAGAAGGGTTAAACGAGTAAATTTATTTAATTTATTTAAATTTTAGATTTTTTATTTTTATTTTTAATTTTAGAGGTTGAAATTGGCTCAAAATAAAGACGGAGTCGCGAGTTTGGCTCAAAATGCCAAAACGAAATTAATTCGAGGTTTGAATTTGTGAGATTTTAAATTTATTTTATTATTAAATATTTCATTTTAAAAGAAGGATCGGTCGTCGTTGCTGCCAAGGAAAACGAAGAAACGGATAAAACCGATTATCCACCGCCCAAGAAAACGAAAATAGTTCAAGTTGAGAAAGAAATTAAAGAATTAACCAACAATTCGATTCCTCTCAAACGTGTACAGAGCTTTAATTCCGGCCAAGAAGAATTTGCACTCGTTTCGCCACCCATTCACGTACAACAAGTGGAAAAACACGATTGGGATTTAAATCCAACGTTACTTTGTAAACTTCGAACTGCGATCGACGATAAAATACAAATCAAAGACGATATTCAATTGGGAATTCTTTCGTCCATTTCGGGCAAAGTTTCCGAATGTTACAAATCTCATATCGATCGATTGGTAAATTAATTTTATTATTTTTAATTAAAAAATAAATTATTAATTTTATTTTTTTAGGCTTCTTTCAGTTCGATATCGAAACGTTTACCAGCATCGATCGTTCGACAATTTCTCAAAGAAGCTTCTCAACGTTTTCCTAATTTTTCCGCATTTAAATTATACCGTAGATACAAAATGAAACGCAAGAAATGCCAGAATATACAAGACGTTACGTCTGAATTGAGTATCCACAACGGGAAAAAACGAGCGAGTGACAGCGAAGAAAGTGTATGCAAAAAACACAAAACCAACGACGGAGGTAAAAAAAAATAATAAAAAAATTTAAAATATTTTAATTTTAATTTTTCTTTTAAATTCAACAGTCGTCGAAATGGACGAAAAGAATAGCCGAATCGTTGCAAACAACAACGAAAACAACCCGAGACTTCAAATCACGAGTAAAAAAACAAAAAAATATTTTTTTTTAAAATTTTAAATTTAATTTATTCAGAATGTTGTCATTGGCAATGGACCGATAAATACCAACCGACGCACTCAGCCGACGTGATCGGGAATGGGAAAGTAATGCGACAATTACGTCAGTGGTTGGTGGATTGGAAGGAAAAATGTATTTTGCAATTAAAAAAATGCAAACAATTGACTCCTAAAAAGAAAAGCAATTCGAAAGGTTTTTTTAAATTAAATATTTCGTATATTTAAATTGAAAATTAATTTTTTTCATTTAGGATCGTGGGAAGACGACGATAGTGATTTCGTATTGAGCGATGCTGACGACGATAGCAACTCGGACGATTGGGGTTTGCATAATACGATGCTCATTTCGGGTCCAACGGGTGTGGGTAAAACGGCCGCAGTTTACGCACTCGCTGAAGAATTGGATTATAAAGTAAATATTTTAATTTTTTAATTTTTTAAAACTTTTTTAAATTTTTTTTTAAGGTTTTCGAAGTGAATGCAACATCGAAACGAGTCGGAAAGCAAATACTGGCTCAGTTGCAAGAAGCGACGCAATCTCATCAAGTTATATCGAAAGCCAAACTCATTAAATCATTTTTCGAGCCTAAAAGAGGTTTGTTAAAATAATTTTTGGAATTTTTATAAAATATAAAATGAAATTTTATTTTTAAATTTAAAATAGCAGCTATTCAAGGTCAATCGAGTATGAAAACAGAGACAAAAGCAGCTCGAAAAGAATATTCGCAAGATGTACCTGAAGCTGGCAGTGCCATTTCCCTCGTTTTATTCGAAGATGTAAATATTCTATTTTCTGAAAAAAAAATTTAAAAATTTAAATTTTATTTGTTATTTTAAAGGTCGATTTAGTGTTCGCCGAAGACGAAGGATTCATGAACGCCGTTAATACATTCATGGCCACAACCAAACGACCCATAATCCTTACCACATCCGATATGAATTTTACGGCCGATAAAATCAAAGGACGTTGCGAAGAATTGAAATTCGAAATTCCTTGTGCAGTTCGTATTCAATTAAAAGTCGATAAAAATAATGAAATAAATAACAATTTATTCCAGACATTAACAGCAACTTATTTACAAATTCTGTGTTTGGCCGAAAACGTTCGAACCGACTACGACGACATCGTTCGACTGGTCGAATTCAACCGCGGCGACGTTCGGCGGAGTATCCTCGAACTCCAATATTGGCTGCTCTCGGGTGGTGATCCCCACGAACTGGACGAAACCGGCGGCAGCAAACCTCGAACCGACGTCGAAGGAAGCATTTTGACGACAAATTCAAACGCTTTGATAGAAGAACCCGACAGTACCATGAGTAGTTTATTAGATTGCCCGCAAGAGGACAGCAGCGCCGATTCGTGGGACTCGAATGCCGACGTCAAAGTCGACCGAGTCCCCAACACTCATCGAGGCTGCTTCCAACACATCCACGGAGTCAGCATTTCATCTTCCATTCCATTTTTAACGTCTCTTCAAGTAAAATTAAATCCAAAAATTAAAATTTTTAAAAATTCAAAAAAAAATTTTTTTTTTTCGTAGACATCGGACGTGAAGACACTGACGGTGTTAATGGAACAGTGCGAAGCGTTGAACGTACCTTTGACATTGAGTAATTTGCCTCATTTGTTGTCGTTGCCCGCATGTGCCAAGAAATCGTCCAACGTCACCGAACCGCAAACGGTCGTGACACAAAACTTCAAAGACGTCGAACAATTCCGTTTCGCCGTGTGCAGTAAAACGGTGACGGCACTCGCACGACTCGAAGATAATCTCTCGTGGATGGATTCGACATTGGATTCGCTAAAAGGTGCCTCGAATACCAGCGAAGGATGGTGGAAATGGTGGTACAGGGAACCGCATTCGAGCGAATTGGACGAGGCTTCGGAGACGAGTCAAGACCAGATGTTGATACGTGCCCGGGACGTACACGCGTCGTTCGCAGCTACAACCACGTGGACTTGTTCTCAAGCGCTGCAGAAAGTACTGCGAAGTGTAGCGATGCGTGGAAATCAGTGTTTGCCGTGCATGACTGTACCTGCCGAAGAAACATTCGTTTCGCGCGATCTTCAAGTCGATCCAAAGTAAAAAAAATTTTAAATTTTTTTTTTTAATTTTTTTAATTTTTTTTTTTTTTTTTATTAGACTATGCACTAAGCATTTGCAATGCGCACGCGCAGTTGAAAATTGTTTACCGTACGGATTGCACAGTTCACGTCGAAATTTGGCCGTCGATTATTTCCCGTACGTTCGGAGTATTTGCCAAGCGGAGAAACTGCGACAAGTGACCAACACTAAACGCGGTGGAAGGTAAATAAAATAAATTTTTAAATATTTTTAAAAAATTTAAAATTAAATATTTTAAGGTTTTTACATTATTTGGATTCGTTGGGCATTCCCATCAACATTTTAAGGCAACTCAGTGAGGATTTTCCTTAAGTAAAATTGTAGTGTAAATTTTTTTTAAAAAAATAATAATTTTTAGCTGTTTTGTAAAAATGAAAATTAGACAAAGAAAAATAATCACAAAATGGTTGAAATGATCTATAAGCACGTTGTCGGTTGTAAAAAAAAAAAAAAAAAATTATTGAATGTTGTGCTTCTTTACTGTTGGCAAAAAAATTGCATTTTGACTCTAAAAAAAAACCAGAAAGAAGCAAATTTTAAAAAACGGAAAATATAAATTTCATCCATCATTTTTCAAATAGCATTCATATGCAAATAAAAAAATTTACATACAAAAAGTCGAAAAATCATATCAAAAACCGTTAAAAAAAAACATTTATTCATTAGATAAGTAAAAAATACAAATTTAAATCATTTTAATTGTATATATTTAACGTATATTTGTTATTATTAATATTGTAATGTACATTTTTTTTTTAAAAAAAAGTTTAGATGTTGCAATAAGAGAAAATTATTTGCATAGTTTTTAATAGATAATTTTGCTTTTTATATCCATTTTTTGTAGATATTTTTTTGATATTTTTTATTTTTGCTTTTCTCCATTGAATGACGAGTTTTTGATAGGCAAAATAAGTGCGTATTTTAATCGACTTTTTTTCGCTTTTGCCAGCTAGTCAATTATTGTTTTTTTCGATTTTTAGTGAGGGAATTTATTGTTATTTCGAATGCCATAGTCAATTAGGAGTTGGAAATTGTTTTTCCTATGCAATTTTTTAATAGTTGCTTCGCTGCCATTTGTTCGATACGAATTTTTGACTTTGTGATTTTTATTTTATTTTATTTTTTTTAGTTTTAGTCACGTGTTTATACTATTACTTCACGTCAATCTTTTTGTGTATTGTTACGAGCAAATAAATCTTTCAAAATCTGTAATAAAGTTTGTAATTTATATTTAAGTCTTATTTTCTTTATTTTCACTTAAAAAAAAACCGACCGAGTCGATTAATAGATGGCTAAAAGCGATCGCATCGATGACGTCGTTGGTTGTCAACTTAAAGCCAAATAAAGCATTAAAGTTAACGTCATCAAATACAAAAATCGAGATAAAAAGCTAACGGGTAATAGATAAAAGCGTAAATAACTCTCATTAATTTCACGACTTTTACCTTAAATAATTATCAACCTCGTATAATTAATAATTAGTGTTAAAATCGATATAATTTAAAATGGCGCATACCATGTGGAAAAGCAAGGACATGTTGCCTTGAAAAGTGCTCGCATCGTAACGAAAACTCGTTCGTTCATTGCTCAAATCATAAGAAAAAAAAAACATCAAAACCAAATGTCGTCGTCCAGATACGAAAACGGACTGGACATCTGCGAGGACACGGATTTTGAAGATTGGCAGCTGCCAGTGGCTTTCACGAAAGCGAGACACACGGAGCCCATCGAAGGAATGAAAACAATCACTCAAACATGGAGGATGAAAGAGAGGGTAAGGCCTAAGGTTGAAACGAGTTTCGCATAACGCGCAAAACAATGACAAATCTAGTTATTTTATAACCAATCGTTTCAGATGAAAACAGTGAGCGTTGCGTTGGTTTTATGTCTCAATGTCGGAGTCGATCCGCCCGACATCATTAAAACACAACCATGTGCGCGATTGGAATGTTGGATTGGTAAATATTTAATTTAAATTTTTTTTTTATGGAAATTTATATGTTTTTCAATTAGATCCGTTGTCGACCAGTTCGCAAAAAGCATTGGATGCTGTTGGTAATAGTTTACAAAAACAATACGAAAGATGGCAACCGCGTGCTCGATACAAGCAAACGTTGGATCCGACTGTGGACGAAGTTAAGAAACTTTGTACTTCTTTACGAAGAAATGCGAAAGAAGAAAGGGTTTTGTTTCATTATAATGGACATGGTGTGCCAAAACCCACACAAAATGGAGAGATTTGGGTTTTTAATAAGGTTTGTTTTTTGGTTTGAATTTTTTTTTTTGGTTTTTAATTTTTTTTTTTTTTGTTTTTTAGTCTTATACTCAGTACATTCCATTGTCAATTTATGATTTACAAACGTGGATGGGTGCACCGTCTATTTATGTTTACGATTGTTCGAATGCTGGGACAATTATTGAATCGTTTAAACAGTTTGCTAATCAACATGAAAAGGAATATGAGGTTTAATTATTTATTTTTTTAATTTTTACTTTTGAATTTTGAATTTTTTGAATTTTTTGAATTTTGAATTTTGAATTTTTTGAATTTTTTGAATTTTTTGAATTTTTTGAATTTTTTGAATTTTTTGAGTTTTGAATTTTTTGAATTTTGAATTTTGAATTTTTTCAATTTTGAATTTTTTGTTTAAAAAATAAATTTTTCTTTTTTGGTATTTTGAATTTTTTCAATTTTGAATTTTTTCAATTTTGAATTTTTTCAATTTTGAATTTTGAATTTTTTCAATTTTGAATTTTGAATTTTTTCAATTTTGAATTTTGAATTTTTTCAATTTTGAATTTTTTCAATTTTGAATTTTTTCAATTTTGAATTTTTTCAATTTTGAATTTTGAATTTTTTCAATTTTCAATTTTGAATTTTTTCAATTTTGAATTTTGAATTTTTTCAATTTTGAATTTTGAATTTTGAATTTTGAATTTTTTCAATTTTCAATTTTTTCAATTTTCAATTTTCAATTTTTTCAATTTTCAATTTTTTCAATTTTCAATTTTTTCAATTTTCAATTTTTTCAATTTTCAATTTTTTGTTTAAAAAATAAATTTTTTGAATTTTGTTATTTTGAATTTTTTCAATTTTGAATTTTTATTTAATTAGCAAATAACGGCACAGAACAAAGGTCAATATCCAGCACATTTGGGATCACCAGTTTCGTTTAAAAACTGTATCCAACTGGGTGCTTGTAGCAGTAACCAAGTTTTACCTATGAATCCCGAATTACCAGCGGATCTATTCACTGCTTGTCTAACAACACCCATTAAAGTAGCATTGAGATGGTATTAAAAAAAAAATTTTTTTTTAAATTCTCACCTAAATTTTATATACTTTAAAGGTTCGTAATGCAAAACACGGCCAAACTCGTACCAGGAATATCGTTAGAATTAATCGACAAGTAAGTATAAATTTAAATTTATTATTTAAATGAAATTTAAAAAAAAAAAATTATTTTCAGAATCCCAGGCCAATTGAACGATCGACGAACGATGTTGGGCGAACTCAATTGGATTTTTACCGCCATAACAGACACAATAGCTTGGAATACACTACCGAGAGAATTATTTCAAAAACTCTTCAGACAAGATCTACTCGTTGCCAGTTTATTTCGCAATTTTCTATTGGCCGAACGGATAATGAGATCTTATAATTGCAATCCTGTTTCTAGTCCGGTTCTTCCACTCACAAATAAACACGCAATGTGGTAATAAAAATTTTTAAAAAAATTAAAAATTTAAATTTAACATTAAATTTGCATATTTTAGGCAAGCTTGGGATTTAGCATTGGATATATGTCTCAGTCAATTACCGGGAATATTAGAAAATGGTGAATGTTTCGTTCACAGTCCTTTTTTCGCCGAACAACTTACCGCTTTTCAAGTCTGGCTCACGTTCGGATCCGATGTTCGCAGCCCACCTGAACAATTACCAATCGTTCTACAGGTTTAATTAAATAATTAAAATTTGAAACATTTAATTTTAATTTTTAATTTTAAAGGTATTACTCAGTCAAGTGCATCGTTTGCGAGCTCTGGAGTTACTCGGTCGTTTTTTGGATTTGGGTCCGTGGGCTGTTAATTTGGCTCTTTCCGTTGGTATTTTCCCGTACGTATTAAAGTTACTTCAGAGTTCAGCGCGTGAATTACGACCGTTACTCGTATTTATTTGGGCGAAAATTTTAGCTGTGGATAGCGTACGTGGTGTATGGAATGAATTTTCAAATTTATTTACATTTTATACATTTAAAAGATTTTTTTTTAAATGTAGACGTGTCAGGCTGATTTAGTTCGCGATAATGGTCACAAGTACTTTCTCGCCATTTTAGAGGACGTTCATATGCCAGTAATTAATCGATTTTTTTATACGAAAATTTATAAATTTGGTAAAAATTAATTTTTATAATTTACAGGCCGAACATCGCACTATGAGCGCTTTCGTTCTCGCTTCGATCGTGCAAAATTACGCGTTGGGACAAGTAAATTAAATAAATTGAATATAAATTAATTTTAATTAATTTTAATTGTCTTTTAAAGGAGGCAGCTCGACAAGGAAATCTCGTTTGGGTGTGTTTGGAGCAATTGGTCGATCCAAATCCACTGTTACGTCAGTGGTTGGCCATTTGTCTCGGTCGAATTTGGATGGATTTCGATGTTGCGCGGTGGTGCGGAGTGAGAGATTCGGCGCACGAGAAATTGTATTCGCTTTTAGAAGACGATGTTCCAGAGGTGATATTAAATGGTTTTAAGTTTTCTAATTTTTAAATTTTTAGTTTTTAATTTTATTTTTTGAAAATTTAGGTTCGTGCGGCCGCTTTATTTGCTTTGGGTACTTTTATGAGTTGCACAACCGAACGTAGCGATCATGCCAATGCTATCGATCACAGCGTGGCCATGTGTCTCGTTAACAATATGAATTACGAGGCCAGTCCTTTAGTTCGCCAAGTAATTTAAATATTTTTTTTTTAAATAAAGTTTAATTAAAAATTTAATTATTTTTTTCAAGGAATTAGTCGTGGCGCTTCATTGGTTGGTTCTCATGTTCGAACATCAGTTCCTAGCCGTTGCTTATCAGACTTTCGAGGAAGAAAAGCATCGGGAAAATGCTCAAAACAGTAATTAATTAATTTTTTTATTTTAAAATTTTAAAATTAATTTTATTTACAATTTAGAAACGATTTCTCCGAGTGGTACGTTGAGGAAATATTCATCGCGGGACATGAAAGTGAAATTTATCGGTTCACCAGTCAATTCGACCAGTCCGATACTCAGCACGAGTAGTGGCAGCTTGGAAAGTTCTGGAAGTGGCGATGGGATTCATTTGGATAAAATGCGTCGAGTATCATCGAGTTCTTCTATCACGAGTTTGGGAGCGCTGATCGGTGCTGGATCGCCTTATCTCACCGTTCCTTACGGCAGCATTTATTCAAAAGTGTGGAATAAACTATTAAATTTATCTAACGATCCTCATCCGGGTGTAGCCAATTTAGCCAATACCGTCGTTCAATACATCAAGAAAAAAGTGGTAAATTACAATTTTTAATTGTTAAATTTTAATTTTTCTAATTATTTTAAAAAAAAAATAGAATCAAGCGATAGTTCAATCGAAAGAAACGGCTTCGACAGACGTATCGCTATCGGCTCCATCGTCACCATCGAGCAAACCATCGTTCATTAGGTTACTTGAATTTTTTTTTTTTAATTAAATAATTTTTATTTAATTAAAATCTAATTTTTCAGTGGTGATTCGCCGCCCGCCAACATGACCCTTTCGCAAGACGGTCCTCGTTCTTCGAGTGCTGTTCATTGGAATTGTGGTGTTGGACAACAACGAGTTTCCTTCTTCCATTCGCTGACTCGACCCAAGAAAAGTATCGATAACAGACCGATCAATGCCAGTGTTCCTTCCGTATGTGATTTTTAATTAATTTTAATTATTTAATTAATTAATTTGTATTTATTACAGTCATCCGATGACGAATCGGTACCAACAGCTAAAACTCCACTTTGTTCAACCGAATTCGTCGATTGGAGTTGCAAATATTTCACGCAATCGGTAATTTTATTTAATTTTTTTTTAATAAATTAATAATTTGAACTTGTTTTTTAAATTTTAGTATCCGGAAGAATACGATCGCGAAAGTCTACCTCATAAAGAAAAGGAATGGAGATTTTTAAGAAATGCTCGAGTTCGAAGGGAATCGGAAGACGAACAAAAACGTGCCAGTTCGTTAAATTTAAATTTTAAAATATTTAAATTTAAATTTTTAATTTTTTTTAAGTGTACGGACGTTTAGACGATCAAGTATTCATTAATCGCAATGTAAATATTCCTTCGGTCATCAAATTCCATCCTTTTGAGCCAATCATCGTCGTCGCTGATAAAGAATTCTTCAGGTAAATTTTTAAAATTATTTTTTTACATTTATTTAATTCAATTTACTCTTTTAAAGTATCTGGAATTGGGAACAAGGCGCTCGATTGATTCATTTACCGAACAATAATCCAAAACCGACACGAATAACATCGATGGAGCTCATCAATTCGCACGATTCGACATTACTTTTGTTCGGTTCGGACGATGGGGCAGTGAGGATATGGAAAAACGTTATGGAGGATAATAAAAACGTTCAATTGGTTACCGCGTGGCAAGCGCTGGGAGAAATGTTGCCATCGACTCGCGGATCGGGTTTAATTACCGAATGGGATCAAGAATCGTGTATTCTCTACACAGCTGGCGATGCGAGAGCCATTCGTTTGTGGGATGCCGAACGGGAAATGAAATTTCAAGTAAAAATTAATTTTTAGTAATTTTTGAAAAAATTAATTTTAATTAATTTTCAGGATATTCCAACCGGTGCCGATAGTTGCGTGACGTGTCTATCGTGTAATACGATAGGTCAACCGTTATTAGCTGCTGGTTGTGGCGATGGAACGGTTCGTTTATACGATCGCAGATTACCATCGAACGAAAGGTTTGAAATAAATTATTTTTTAAATTAAATTTAAATTTTTTATTTTTTATTTAGTCGTGTAATGACGTTCAGGGAACATTCCAGTTGGGTCGTGGACGTACAAATAACGAAAAAAATCGACTCGCCAACTAAAATCATAAGCGGCAGGTGAGGAAACATTAATTTACCAGTTTATTCGTATCATTTTAAAATGTTTAAAATATTTTAGTGTCGCTGGAGACGTGAAATTTTGGGACATGCGCGCATCTTCGTCGGTCATGACGTGTACGGCAGCTCACGGGATGACGGCAATGTCCGTACATCCTTATGCGGGCATATTTGCTTGGTAAATGAATAATTATATTTTTTTATTATGAGAAATAATATTTAAATTTATTTAAATCAGTGGTTCGGTCAATCAATTTATTAGCGTTTTTACAATTTCCGGTGAAAATTTAAGTCTCATCAAATATTATGACGGTTTCATGGGTCAACGAATCGGGCCCATCAGTTGTTTACATTTTCATCCGTATAAAGTAATTTTTATTTTAATTTATTATTTAAAACTGAATTTATCGATTTGTTTGTGTTTTTCAGGTTAGTTTAGCGGCCGGTAGCACAGATTTCTTCGTCAGTGTATATTCGGTCGATAAGAAAAGGTGACCAATGCCCACCGAGGTGAGTGGTCATCATCCGAAGACTAAATCATCCTACGGTCTCGGACAATACCTGGGATTGGTGCAACCGTCGTATTTCAATACAATTTAAAAAATTCAATGCATCGTTCAACTGACCGCCATCTTGATAATTATTTAATGAAAATTTTTTTTTTGATCAGATATAAAATATAAATTAGTTATAATAATCTATTTGTAAATATCAGCTATTTACCGAATTGTTTTTTTTAATTTAAAAAAAATAACATTGTAAATAGTTCATTAACGGACAAATTTTTTGAGGCGTATTTAAATTTCTTGAAATTTTCAGTTTTGGATGATTTAGTTTATTTTATTTTTTCTTTTTCTTTAAATATCCATTTTATTTCTGCTTGTTTTTCATTTTTGATCTTGAATTTTGCGATCAATGTGTGCATTTTGCAATAAGGTGTTAATGTGATTTGATTTTTTTTTCCTTTTGTACCAAAGATAACGTATTTTTGATTCATAGTTCGTAGTAATTTTTTTCCATTTTTATTCTGTTAACGAAATTTACAAATCACAAAAAAACGAATTTTTGTTTCTTTTTAAAATATAAACGATATAAATGTGAGTTTTTTAATAGTTAAAAAAAATTACAACTATTTTGCTTCCATTGAAAAAAAAATACTCTGGAATAGTATATAAATCAGCAATTTGTACATACACTGATTAGAGAAATCATTTAGCCTACTAATAATGTTTTCTTGAACGTAAAGAATAAAATTTATTTCATTCAATAATAAGAAAAACGTTTAGTTCAAATATCCAACCATAGATGGCCGTTTTCGTTTTCATAACTGACGAAGATGAAGAAAGTTTTAACTTTTAGATATTGGAGAAATTTTGCATCTGTTGTTGATGCACAAACAAATTTATCCCAGAAGAACAAACTTAAACATGGGCCTTCGTTACAGCATTTTATTAGCAATCCTAATATGTATAATGTCGATAATACAACAGAAAGACATCCCTACGTTAAAGATACTGACGTAACGGGTCAAGGGAGGAAAGGTGATTTATCCATTTTGATTTAGAAAACAAACTTTTAACAAAAAAAATTATTTTTTAGTGTTTATCAAAACCTACGGCTGCCAAATGAATGTAAACGACACCGAAATTGTATGGTCGATATTAAAAAACAAGGGATATTTGCAAACCGATAATATCAATGAAGTAACATTTAATAATTTTTTTTAATTATTAATTAATTAATATAAAATTTAATTTCAAGTCGGACGTTATTTTATTGATGACTTGTGCTATTCGAGAAGGCGCTGAAACGAAGATATGGAATGTACTCGAACATCTCGCAGCTATGAAAAGGAAAAGAGAAACAAACAATTTAAAACATCCATTAAAAATTGGAATTTTAGGTTTTTACTTTTCACAAATTTAAATTCAAATTTAAATTCAATTTAAATTTTAGGTTGCATGGCCGAAAGATTGAAACATAAATTAATAGAGAAGGAAAAAACTGTCGATTTGGTTGCCGGACCTGATAGTTATAGAGATTTACCTCGTATGTTGGCTGTAACTCAATCGGGGCAAATTGCAGGTTAAATTTGAATATTTTAAATATTTTATAAAAATAATTATTTTTATTTTTCCAGTTAACGTTTTACTTTCATTGGATGAAACTTACGCCGATATCAAACCCGTACACACGAACCAACAATCATCATCTGCTTTTGTGTAATTTTAAAAACAAAAATATTTTTTTTATTTTAAATATTTAAAATTTATTTAATTTTAATTTCAGTTCGATCATGAGAGGATGCGAAAATATGTGTACTTATTGCATCGTTCCATTCACTCGTGGTAAAGAACGAAGTCGATCGATTGATACAATAGTCGACGAAGTCAAATATTTAAGCGATAAAGTATTTAAAATCATTTTTTTTTTTAATTTATTATAAAAATGAATTAATTTCAGGGAATAAAAGAAGTGACACTTTTAGGTCAAAATGTCAATAGTTACTTGGACAAATCGCAAATAAATTACGTCGGTGGTTTGGGTAAAGACGAAACGACGCATTTAAGTCGTGGTTTCACGAGCGTTTACAGACCTAAAAAAGGTGGTTTAAGATTCGCAGATTTACTCGATAAAGTATCGCGAATCAACCCCGAAATGAGGATTCGTTTCACGTCTCCTCATCCAAAAGATTTCCCGGACGAAGTTTTATATTTAATTCGCGAACGAGCGAATATCTGCAATCAAATTCATTTACCGGCGCAATCTGGAAATTCGCGAATTTTAAATTCAATGTTAAGAGGATACACTCGCCAATCTTATTTGGAATTAATAGATCACGTGCGCTCGATTATACCTGGTAAAATAGAAAAATAAATATTATTTAATTTTATTAAATTTTTTTCTTTTATTTTCAGGTGTTGCTTTGAGCAGCGATTTTATTTGCGGATTTTGCGGTGAAACCGAAGATGAATTTTGTGATACGATTTCGTTAATAGAAATTGTCAAATACAATTTCGCTTATATTTTTGCTTACAGTATGCGAGAAGTGAGTGAAATTCAATTATTTATTTATTTTTAAAATAAATTTTATTTTATTTAAATAGAATACACGAGCATTTTATAAATTAAAAGACGATGTTTCACCACAAATCAAAAACGAAAGACTCGATCAAATGGCTGCGGCTTTTAGAAAAGAATCTTTGTTTTTAAACCAACAACAAATCGGTCAAATTCAACTTGTTTTAGTTGAAGGAGTAAGTTATTTATAAATTAAATTCTATTAAAATCTTAAAATTAATTCTTTTTAAAAAACAAGGAAAGTAAACGATCGGAAAATCATTTCTCAGGACGTAACGATGGAAATACTAAAGTAATTTTCCCTAAAACTGAAATCAAATTAAACAACGAAGAAAATACGTATCAGCGAATGAAGATTGGAGATTACGTCGCAGTTAAAGTAAAAAAAATTAATTTTTACATTTTTAAATGATAGAAATAATAACAAAAAAAAATTTTTTTAGGTCACGGATGCAACGTCGCAAGTTTTAAAAGGAATTCCACTCTATCATTCATCGATTCGTGAATTTACAAATTAAAATTTCTTCGTTTTGTATAAAACGAAAAATAAATAATTTTACAAAACCAGTTTGAAATAGCAATCGATAGATGTCGTTAAAAACCCACTAATACCCAAAATGCACCGCGTGCAACAACAGTTTGTTTAATATGGATTCTACAAAACAAAAGATTTTATTTCTCAACTAATCAATGCCTTTATACTCCATTAGAACTGAAAAATCACTAGAATGAGTACAGTCGCAACCCGTACGAGTTTGGGCCGTAGTTTGGACAACAATTGCGGCAGCTCTGAAGAGAAGAAATCGTCGATTCAACATCACGGCTTAAATTCGTCGATGGCAACAATAACGACGGGAGAACAGCAACTCGCATCGAACATGACGAGTCAATTCAAAACACCAATAACTAAAACATCGTTCGAAAAACAAGAAAATGTCAAATCAACTCCAACAAGAAGAGCAATAAATAAAAGCAAAGGTTGAACAAAAAAAAAATAATATAAAAATCCACTATTCATATTGAAAAATGTAATATTCGTGCATGTAATTTGCATTAATATCGTAACAGAAAAATGTGTACAAAACAAGCACGTAATTTCACTGACTTTTCGTTGAAACAATTTTAGAATCCCATTTTTTATTTTTTTTTTATTTTTTTATTTTTTGCAATTTTGTAGTTGAATCACTATGAGTAGTGCTAATTTTGCTTGAAAATAATTTTAATTATAATTTTAATTTTATTTTTGGCACTTTTTTCTATTTTTTTGCTTTTTTTTGTTTGTTTTTCTTTATTCCTTCCTTTTTAGTCCCTCCTAGACTAATGCAACGAATAGTGTTAGACCGACCTTGTCATCATCATTCCTTTCTCACAGACATCGCTGATGTACGTAAAATGGAAAAAGGACTTTTACAACTCTTGGGAGATTTCCATTGTGGCAAATTACACGCTTTTGGTAATTTAATTTTTAATTTTTTTTAAAAAAATAATTTAAATTTATTTTAAATAGGTAAAGATTGCACTTTCGAGAAAATGGAT
This sequence comes from Henia vesuviana, assembly GCA_034696185.1. Classification (NCBI taxonomy): domain Eukaryota; kingdom Metazoa; phylum Arthropoda; class Chilopoda; order Geophilomorpha; family Dignathodontidae; genus Henia; species Henia vesuviana. The sequence goes on along the minus strand of JAQFZU010000608.1, from coordinate 3,017 downwards.
AGTGTTAGGGAACAACAAGAAAAATTAGCACGACTCCATTTCGATTTAAATGCGCATTTAGAAAATTACAAGTAAAAAAAAAAATTAATTTAAATTATAATTAATTAATTAATTAAAATATATTACAGTCCATTATCGGAAGATGGCAGAACAATAGCAAAAGAAAACATGGCAAAATTAATGGAAAATGTAAGTTTTTAAAAAAAAAAAAATTTATTAAATTTTCAAATTCAAATTTATTTCAGTTACAACAACTCAGTCAATCGATGTAAAGTACATAAAAAAATCCCCTTAAATTTAAAATTTCATAAACACTTCTTTACAGCGACCAATTACATTCCTCAACATCAAATGTGGGTCTTCAAACCGAAGTGTGAGAAATGCTCAAAAAAACAAAAAAAGCCTTAATTAAATAACAATTGAAATTTTATAAAGAAAATTTACAAATAAATCATTTTTATTGTCTAAATAATAACATCCTTCGAGCACATTGACCACCAACTAATGTGGAATATTCAATAACTTCGTATTCGTCATCGTATCTATTCCCTCGCTTAATTACAAAGACGGAATAAGGCATTGCGATACGACGATAAAACACGCGAACGAATTGAACGTCGATTATATTTTCATCGACTTAAATAAAGAAAAAAAAATTAGAAAAATAATTAAAAAATCAATTTGAATTTCACCTTTGCTTTTATCTTCGTTTAAACGAGTGTATTTTAATCGATCTAATTTCGGTTTGCAATCGTCGAACGAATGCCACGAATAAACTTCGGGGCACAATAGAAACGATGGATTGTATTGACCCTAAAATTAAATTATTTAAATTTTTTTAAATAAATTAAATTCTTCTTTACTTTATATCTCATCTTCACACACGAATGAATATAAAATCCCAAATAATAATATTTCAAATTTATATCTTTCTTCGATAATTCTCTCGTAAATGCGATTTCCCTATAAAAATTTTAAAAAATATAAAATTTATAAATTCGAATAGAAATTTACTGTAGAGAGGCGTAAGTTCCCAACGTTAAAAATCGATAATCGGGATCGTAATAAAAATAAACAGACGATACGCAACGAGGTAAAATATCGATTACACCGACCCCGATTAATTTGCCATCGAGCCAATATTGTTGATGAAACGATCCGTAACCAAACCCATTGGAGCCATTTTCATGCTAAAATAAAAATTTTATTTAAATAAAAATAAAATAAAAATTTGACTTTTAAAAGAAGGGTTAACAATAAAATCGATTTAAGTAGTTTAACCCTTCTTTTTACTCATTTTTTTACCTCCAAAGGCGAATTGACTAAAAATCGCATGTATTGATCTAAAGTGCACTTACTGGGAGGATCGTTATGCACTATTTGTTGATATTTTGTGTAAAGTTGATGAGATTGTGCCAATGTTCGTTTAAATTCGTTACTTTTTGTATGCGATGGGATCAGTAGAATCTTAAAGGAGATTAAGGTAATTTAGTTTGGAATTTTTAATTTTTGTTATTATTAACCTCGAGTTTATGTACGCCGTTTTCAATCGATGCATTTAAATGATCTTCAATTGTCTTGGTGCAATTCGTTTGCTTAAAAGCAATTTCTTTATGCGTTTTTGAGCTTTTTTTCTGTTCGCGTCGCTCCTGACGAAGTATTTTCGCTTTTTTACATGGCGGTTTGTTGGGATCTGCGCCTAAACCTTGAATAAATTTAAATATTATTATTATTTGTTTTAATATTCATATTTTCATTTTTTACCTGCTTTTGGTGTTACTTTTTCGTTTTCCAATACTTTTAATTTCAAATTATTTTCTGGTTTCGTTACTTTTTTCCGCTCTGAATTTTGTTTTTCGCTTATTTCGTCGATTTTTACATCCGATTCTAATGTATCCGTGAATAATAATTTATTTTCTAATAATTTTGATTGGGTTTGAACTTCTGAAATACTCGGTCCGATGTCTAGATCATTTAATGCTGTATTTTGACCCTGAAATTTGAATATTTTTATTATTTTCGTAAAACAATTAATTATTTTAATTTTTACTTTATCTTCTTTCATTTCTCCAGTGTTTAAATATTTATTTAATTTCTTTAATACATTTTTCTGTGATTTACTCAACTTGAATTCGGATGTATCGCATCTAAAATGAGTAAAAATGACATTAATAATTAAAAAATCCTTTATTTCATTACTTTATAGTGTATTGCGGACAACAAGTCAAGTTCATCGTCGGTTTGTAACAATATTTTCCACTCCTAAAATAACACAACTTTAATAATAATTTTCTTTTTAAAATATCACAAATTCACCTTCTCCATCCTCTGTCGATAAGATCTTGATAATCACCGACTGTCATCGTGTGAGCCCATAATCCTATAAAACATTTATGTTATTCATATTCAGACACATTTAATAAGTAAACTTACCGTGGGAGTAATTGGTGTCGCTAGATTTACAGTATCCGCAAGAATAACCTTCGTGTTGCGACATGTACTCTACAATACTTAAATTACGATTTGCAGACATTTTTAAACTCAATCGTAACCACAAATGTACTTGCGAACGATTCCCGCCAGATGTCACGCCAAAGTGTTTTTTAAACTTATTTAGAAATTATTCAAAGTATTAAGACAGATTTAACACATTTAATTAATAGTTGTTTATTTAAAATTAATTAGTAATTTAAAAATATCGTTTAAAATCACAAAATTCATTTTCAAATAACACGTAGCGATTTACGAGTGACTGACAAAACTAAGTGAATTTTGTTTACCTTTAATTTTCCTTCAAGTGAGGAAAATAGAAAAATTTTAAATTTCTCTTAAAATATTTAACAAAAATTTCGAGTAATTTAACTCTAAAATGCTCTAAAATATCACGGTTTGATTTAATTGACATTTTGGTGATTTAGACTAAATTCGGTGCTAACAAATGCGATATACAATTTCATTTCCTCATAACGTAATGTGAGTATTGTTAACGGTTAAAATTAATCTCATATTTTAATTTT
>JAQFZU010000607.1:0-22471 GCA_034696185.1 Henia vesuviana | reverse complement strand
TACGTGAAAATCGATTTATTTCTTTAAAATTATGCAAATCGGAGGCGGAGAGGTCCGTAGTACCTCCTTGTAAGTAAGACTGTGCGATTCAATGGTTTGTTCACCTTTGTGCAGTTGGTTGATGCTAAGGTCGAAGCAAAAGTGAGATCTTTGATGTCATCAATAATAAGAGATACTTGTCCATGTCCTACAATGGAATTTTTTCAACAGCTCATCTCTTGTATATATATAATCACATATGGATTCGAATGTCAACAAGGTTCGCTTTTTATAGAAAACAATAAATTTGGTTATGCTCAATTTCATCCAAAAGCGTTCTTTATTGCCATCTTCCATAGTTTGAATGTGTCAAGGTGGCGGCTTTGAACACAGTGCCAGTTGGCGGCTAAGCCTGCCAGTCAGAAACTGTGTTCATTAGTTTTAGTGAGCCATTTGGCGTGAGTGGCGATGTGCTCAAGTTACTTTAACTAGTCAGAAATGTTATCATAAACATCGTCGGAAAATGTTGAGATTCTTTGGCGGTGTCTAGCGTCAAAGAAAGTTGAATTTCCTTAGGTTGTGCTTTGAGTGTTTTGTTAAGCGCCTGTTGAGAATCAAGTATGTCAGTTACAGAGCTGCAAATTGGTTCTGGTTGAACCATGCGGGGCTGACGCAGTGGTTTGCGAGAGTAGTGATTGCAACATCTGTTGCATCAGCATTGACAGATCGACAAACAAAGTTGTGGCAGCAGAATTCATGTGGGCACTTGTGGATGTGTTGGCGTTGTTACCGTTTGTTGTCGTCTGTTGCTTGTGGGTGCGGCGGCAAGGACAGCGTCTGCTGCAACATGAGCATCGTTCCCTGGTCTTCTGCTGTTTGTCGGACTTTCTCGGCATCGAGCAGTCGATGTCGTAGTGTCTGAGACTTGTTGTACACTTGAAAATTGTGTTTGACAAATTTCAGGATTCCTGCACTAACGTGCTCCTTGTTATCAAGTGAGCAAAGCATTGAGCAAAGTCAAATTTTATGCCTGATATTGTCAGTTCTCTAATTTCGAGCTCTTCTTTCATCAGTGACATTGGGGCCAATTTTTCAATTTTGTGGACATTAGTTGAAAATAAATTATTCATTTTTGTAAGCGATGGTTAAGAAAAAAAAGGGTGTTGATTCAGCGTATTTTGCGACGAGCAATTGTGGTGAGCAAAAGCTTAATAGCTAAAGGAAAGGGAGGCCTCCTTTGTTCAGGTTGTTGCAATAAAAGTTTGCAAAGTTACTCACAGTTTGATTTGGAAAAAACATTCGTGTTGCTGCCAAAATTGTGGTTGAGTGGATTGGTGTGGTTTGGTCGACTACGCCATATAAGTATATTATTACAATAACAATTAAAATTAAAAAAAATAAAGACAAGCAAGACGAGATGCTTGTACTGGGGATGAGAACTTTATCACATCTGTTTTTAATTGAAATACAAATGGTTGAAACTGATAAAAGGGGGTTACAAAGGAAACAGGAAAAAGAAGAGGTTAAACTAAAAGGAGGTTGACAGTAACTTCTTCTTACACGCCCTTAGCCAAAATGTGACTTGAATGTGGCGTGTTTTGGCTATTTTGGAGTCAAGTCATTTCCACTGTGGTTAAATTAAAAAGAAATTGACAATGACTTCTCCTTACAAAACAAACAAATTTTTAACTTTATGTCAAGTGCCTAGATAATTATAAGATTCAAAGAAGGTTATTGAAACTGATTATGACCATAAAGTTTACTTTTCTATTTTTGAAGTTACGGTTTATTAATACTGTGGCGTGAAATATATAATTCCATTTCGTATCTAGTTGGAACTACGGGTTCCGCAGAAATGATGTCATATCGGAGAACCTATCAGACAAAGTCTGATTGACAAGAACAAAAAACAACAACAAACCGACAACCAAAGTATTAGTCAAGATCAACCTGTCAGTTACACCTGTTTTTCTGCAGCTCCAGAAAAAAGTTAAAAATGGAACAAGGCAATACAATTAAAGAAGACAATACAATTAAAGACAACAGGATGGAAATCAACAGAATGATGGTGTTTTGCAAATGTTAAAGGATGTGGCAAATGATCCAGAGGCACGAAAATACTTCCTAAGTTTAGGTAAGAAATGAAAACTGAAACAAAAGAAACGCGTGGTTTCGGACAAATCAAACTAAAAGAACGCAAAATTTAATTATGTAAGAGAAATAAAATAAAAGATTGATTGCCGAAATGGAGAAAAAATTAATACTCTGCATTAAATTAACTTAAATAATTAAATGCACCTCATATAAGTCGATTGCATTCTTTGAGACAATATGGCAATGTTCGTTTGATTTTTAATCTGAGCACAGATAAACTCTGGAAAAAAATGAAAAAATGAAAAAATTAAAATATTAATACGTAAAGTTCCAAAATTATTTTTTAAAAAGTCCGGGAATTTGAAATACGGAGGTCAAGCTAATTGCACTCTCTGAGTGCAATTAGGCAATTAATTAAATAATTAGGCAATATTCGTAGACTTTAAATCCAAGAAAAATTTCAACAGCGTGAAAATTATTATAAAGCTACACACATAGAAAAAAAAGTGCTAGTTGATACCCAAAAAAGTGTAAGCTATTTCTTCTGTGACAAGCACCTTTAAAAGTGTAAGTGATTACTCTTTATTGCAAGGAGTACTTTAGCACTCTATAGAAAAGTGTATCTAGTACACCTTGATATAACTGCACACATTACACTCTAGCTGAAGTTGTAATATAAACACCTTTATTATAGACGCAGTTGTTACACTCTTATTGTAGGTGCAATTATATGTATTGTATGTACAAAAAACTCACACCTACATTATAGGTGTTACACTGTTAGAAATGAGGAGGATAATAAGGTGTATTGAGTTATTTTACACCTAAAAAAATATAAAAATTTAAAAGGTGTGTGGTATAAAACAAGATTGATCTGGAGATCTTTATTGTGTTAGGAAAATCTTCCAATCATGAGAGCAACAGATTACAGTCCCTTCCAAAGGACTACAGTTCATTTTGTTTTCACTGAAAAAGAAACACCAATTGCACTTAAGAACTGAACTGGCTTACACTGGATCTAGAGACAGTGCACTAACCACTAGACCTAAAGTGTACTACTACAATATAAATTTTACATATGCTTAAAATGGTTTAGTACACTTAAAGGAGTATTGAACAGAATATTACATCACTATTTAGTGACAGGAGTTGATGACAGAAATGAGTGTAAAAAAATATCAACACTTAATGCATTAAAGGTGTATTAAAAAACATTGCCCCTATTTTAAACTTAAATTAATAAGAAAGATGTATTTATAAAATGTAGATGTACATCTTTAAAATGAGTGTAACAATAATATCAACATCTGATGCATTAAAGGTGTATTAAAGATATTACACCTATCCTAAATTTAAACTACTAAGAAAGGTGTGTTTATAACACATAGGTGTAAATCTTTAAAAAAGGTGTAAATTTTTGCACCCCAAGATGAGATGGGTGTAAATTGGTTTACAACACCCAATTTACACTCTTATTTCTTTGTGTGTACACTAAAATAAAAATACTTCTAATTTCTAATGAAAGGATAGCGAAATTGGCAACCCCTTTGACTACAGACGAACCACAACACAGCCACCAAGCCCTCCAAGAAAGTCACTCTTTGATGATGACAAATTATTAGCCAATAACAATTGGGTGGATACAAAAATGTGTGAACCACTGGTTGCAAGCTCGCTTGCAAAGTTCACCAGCATAGTTTTTGCTGCAATTCCAAATGAGGAGGAGATTAAAACATCCAACCACCAGCAAACATGGAACTCCTCAAGCCACCTTCCATCCAGCTGGAAGTCTGGAGAAAACTGAAATCAGAACCACAGGCTTTGAATTCCTTACGAAAAATTCAAATAGCCTTAATGACATCAGTCACCATAAACTTAAAACAAATTAAAGCCTTAAAAGGGATATGAAGAAGACATCTCATCAACATTCTTCACTGATTATAAGCGGACAATTGTGGGAAGTGAAGCAATAGAAAATTTTTCAAAAGCTGTACTAATGTAGTTCATTATTAATTGTAAAATTCGCTTACAATAATAAAGTATGTTTCATGTTTGCCAAGCACTCTAAATTCTCCAGGGAACCCGTAGTTCCGAATGAGATGGAATTAAAAATCAAACAAACTTACCAAGTAAAGTTTGATGTTAATTCCATCAATGTGAGGAATCAAAGGGTTAATTAGTCCAACCCTCCCTACCCTTATTAGAAACTGTGTAAACACCCAAATGCCTCAGGAAAGAGCGTGCTTAGATTAAATTTTCTACTTGGCCACTCTAAAAACTGATACATTGTAAAAACAAAAGGTGCCAAAGGGGTGCCAAAAAGCACCTAAAGGTGCCTCAAGGTGCCAGTTAGTGACAAATAGCACCTTTCCAAATTTCAAGTATAAGGTGCCACAAAGGTACCCATGCCTTTTTGAGGGTGCCTTTGTCTCTTTGAGGGTGCCATAATCTCTTTAAGAGTGCCATTTTTCATCCAAGTGTGATTATATCTTTCAAGGTTGCCAGTTATACCTATTGATATATTTCAGAACTAACAACTATAATCTCAAACCCATATGCATTTGTTTAAACATAATACAGGTCAAACTTCTTTATAGCGAACAGCAAGGTGAATGCAAAATCTGTTTGTTATAACAAGGGTTTGTTGTTTGATAAACCTTGCTATAACGAATTTATTCGTTATAATAAAAAGATATTTAATAAAACTCTGTTTTAAACTGGAAATGTTTGTTATAACAAAACTATTTTTCACTTCCAGTTAAAAATTTTGTTCGCTTAAACAAAATTTCGTTATATTAAAATTTTGACATAAATTCGTTATATCGAATTTGACATATCAATAGGATATTATAATCTCAATTAAATAATCAATCTAATAAAACTTATTATATTTGTTGTCCACCATTTTTAAAGACAATGTGCATAAAAACTACATTTTTAAACTGGAAATGTTTATTATAAAGAAATGAAGATCTAAAGATATAAAGAATAAAAAGTATACCTAACATTTTTTTATTTAAAAGGCATCAATAAAGGAACAAACCTACACCTATCTACACCTTATATTTCTAAGAGTGCAGTTGTTGTGTGGCTTAAAAACTCCAAAAGTAAAGTATAAACTCCATAGCTAGTTTAGATAATTAGTAACTGAATAATTAGTTTAGCTAATGCATTAAACATACAGACTGACACGTAGAAACAAAATGTTCTTATAAACTTAGAACATTGGTTTTGAAGTAATCAATATAAATTTACATTAAAAATAAAGTATCTACATTGCTTTTTCAAGTAGGATAAATTCTAATAAAAAGAACATTCAAAACATTGTACAAGATCTTTATTAAAATAAATAAATAAATAAAATATAAATCAATAAAAACAATGAATTTGATATAAAAAATAAATTAATGAAGGAAATTTATTAAAAATTATGTGTAAATAGAAAGTAGTTTAATTGTTTTCATACTACTCTTTTGTTCATGTAAAAGTGACAATAAATGATTAATAATTTAATTAAGTAATACAAACAGATTAGAGTTGTGAATTATATGCTACTTGACAATAATTCTTTTCAAGAGAACTGAATGATTATTTCTTTAAGGACAATCCTTCTATTATTCTAGTTTTGCATAATTTTATTTTTCCATCTATTGATGATTTTTATGTGTCACTCTCATCTGCATCAGCAAACTCAATTTCATTTAGATCAATGCCATTAGAACTTATATCAGTCGTCGCATTCGTTTCATCTTGCGGTAGATTGGGAATATTTGTCCCGGGTGATTTCAATTCAGTTGTCATTTCTTGGTTATTTCCATCAATTTCATTGCTTTTATATCTGGTTGGTGGTAAATTATTTAAATCATTCATGACCACATTGTCAGACCACAACTGTGGTATAAAAGGTGGCAACCATGATAACATGCCTGGATCAATCGAAAAATATGATCCAGGATCTTCATGTATATCATAATCATAATAATCATATTCCATTTCCATTTCTAGTTCTGTTGGTGCTAAAGATGTGGTGCTTGGTGATTTTAAATTATGAGCTGCTTCTCTTTTTCTATCATTATCTTCTTTTAGTAATCGGGATCTTCTCCGCTGTTCCCTTGAACTTGATTTTTTCATCTGAGGCTGTGGTGACACAGTCGCAATTGGTAATTTTTTAGGTGTTTGTACTCTTAATTCCACTTCTCTATTAGGCCTGCGTGCTAAAGGGGGACTTTTGATAGGTATAAATGTAATGTCTTCATCAGATCCCAATAGTGTAGACCCTGCATCTCTCACATCTTTTGGGCTTCCATCACTGGACACAGGCGATAGTTGGGTTAACCTCGATATTTTTTTCACACGTTTTTTATTCTTGCATCGTCTCACCACTAATGATAATTCTGATATGGATGTGGTAGATGTCATGACGGGAAACTGTTGATAACCACTGCCCACACTTTCGGCAGAGAAAAAATGGTGCTTTAAGTGTTTTCGTTGTTTACTTATTACATAGATTGCTGCTAATAAAACAGCTGAAGTGATAGCCAAGAGACAAAGTGAAATTGATATCCAGTAAACAGAACTATGAAGTATTCTTGTAGATGAGGATAAGAAAAGATAAGGTGAGAGTATTAAACCTGAATCTGGAAAGAAATTAGATAATTTAATATTTAAAAATTATAAAGTAATGTAAATAAGAGTAGTATCATAGAAATTTTTATAAAAAAAATTAAAGAAAAGGTACCAAGCATCTCTTGAACATGCAAAACAAATCCTGTAGTTATATTGCTTTTGTTGGATGGATGAAATTCAAGAAGGATGGAATTTGATGTTGATAAAACTGGTGGTGATGAGTTACCAGGACCCGAAATTGACATTAACATTTCAGAACTCAAAAATTCACCATCTCGAGCTAAAACAAATTGATCTTCCGATTCTAAATGCACGTAGTCAAATATCAATCTAAGTCTGTGCCCTTTTTGCACCTAAAGTGATGAATAAATAATAAACATTAATATATTTATCAAATTATTTAATTTTGTCACACTTTAGTCTTTGTATAAAATGTTAAATCTCATTTTAGCTTTTTTGGCTAATTTTATTCATTCTATGGTTTATTATTTACATTTGGAGTATTCATAATTTTATACTTAAAAATTAATTGATTAATATCCAATTATATTTTGAAAATAATTTCTAAATAATAAGTGTAGTAAAACATATATTCCTCAAATTTAGCCGGATCTTAGCTCACTAACTAAAAAGTAATATTTATCTAACATTTTAGTACAAACTTACAAAACAGAAGATTCTTTGGTTTATAGAAATTGTTTGCTGGGTTTCGGTAATGTATATAAGACCATTTTATTTTCAATGTCTTATAGACAACCAGCATGATTCTTATTCTGGTGCAAAACATAAGATGAAATTCTTGAATCCAAATATTAAAATGTAGATGAACTGTTGCAAAAACAGCAAAATATCTTATTAATTCAAAATTATGATCAATCAATTTGAAAGCTAATTAGAAGCGAAATAAATCCCACAATTCTAACTAGCGATAAGCTAATAGTTCCTTAGAAAGTTTAAATGCATATTACATGAAATAATAGATGAAATTATAAGTGACAACCAGCTTTCATAGTCTGCACATAGATACACATTTGAAGAAATTCTACAAACATTAGTATTTTTGAGTTTTAAAAATGTTAGTATACAATAAATCCAATGAAGATTAAAACTAACCAAAAAGCTACTACTTTAAATTGTTATTCAGTAAAGCTTGCAGTTTGATTAAAGTGAGAAATAATTAGTAAAGCAAATTAAATGACCAAAATAACAAAAAACTTACTTTGAGCAACCAAATACTATTTATTTGACAATGATGACTAGAAGCAGCTACATAAGCACCACCGGAAATATTCATCTTGCAACCACACCTACATCTTTCACTTATGGGTGATAATTCTATAGGCGACTGTGTTGTTGGAACAACTAAAAATTAATCCAAAATAATTTTAGTAATAGATAGCATTATTTTAGGCAAATATCACCAGGACACGGTGGTAATTGACAGTGGTCTAAATGTAGTGCTGAACCTGGGCAAAAAACGCCATCGTGCGAAGTTGGTGGTGAGTCACAAAATCTATGTCGTGTTCGTGTTACATTTACCCCACACGATACAGTGCATAATGACCATTCGCTCCAACTTCCCCATTCACCATTATGTGATGTTTCTGTAAATAAATAAAGGTAAAATTAATTATGCAAGTCCAAACATAAAGGAGATTAATGATTTGATTTAACTACTATGCAGCCTGAATTACATTTTTCTTTTTTGAAATACGATTACATTTCAGGCTTGCCACATGAGGCCCAAATTCTTGTATTACTGGCAGTGATTTGAACAAAATTGAAAAAATATCTTTTTACCACATACCCAGATGCAATAAGTCTTTGTAGAGGTTGGGTCATGTGATTTGCACAGTGGCGCCTTCACGCGAAAGCAAGTCGATGGCTGTGTTCAAAATCTATTCCAGATGTACTCCAAGAGAATGCTTTGTTTCAAACAGAACATATACCAATGGAATAGAGTACACCAGGTTTTTGAACAATTAGAGTTCATCTACTGATGCTTGCACATGCTCAGAAATCGTGCGTGTTCTTTTCATCTAGCACTTGCAGCGCTGCAAGCATTAGATGAAAAAGGTGTGTTTTTATTTGTGAAACTGCAGCGAGCTAATCTAGCAGTAGTGTGTTTTTTTATCTAGTGCTTAAAACACTACTATAGCCCTTACAGCAAATAAATTGGCGCTAGACTGCTGCAGAAACTAGGTGGCTGTTTCCAAGGGTAGGATCCAGTTGGATCTCAATCTCTGGATCCAAGTGGATCCGTGAATTATAATCCATGAATTCAAGATCCAAGTTGGGTTAAAATACTTAAAATTAAGTTGCTGGCCATCTTGATTTATCACATTTGTCAACTTTATTATGTTTTTTTTCATGCAGCACTGCAGACATATGACTTTATGCCCTATGTAGTTGGTGCTTCATGTGCTGCAAGTGCTAAATTAAAAAAAAAAAACACACATATCCTGTTTGTCACTTTTTCCCATAGTAAAAAAAATTGATTTTTTTCTAATGGGAAAAAGTGCATTATTAAGCTATAAGTTAAACAATATTAATATTTTTTTACTCAAAGTGCATCTTAAGATTTGGGCAGTGTTTTAGTTAAGTATTAATTGATTTATTTCTTTAAAATTATACAATCTAAGGTGGAGAAGTACCTCCTTGTGAGTTGGATAACAGGTACCACGAGCTCAAGATCACACAAATCAGCATCTCCACTTTTCCTAATATTCTCACTTTCTCCTCGAATGCAGTAGTTGTCTGCTACCAGTTTTTATGTAAAAGTGAGAAAAATAAAAGTATTTAAACTCTAGCTAGATCTAAAAAATGACAATAATATCTTGATGATCCGTGAAAACATACATTATTGACTGTTTGATGCCCATCAAAAATTTCACGAGTTTTTATAAAAAATTTGGTATCCAAAATTTCACGATTTTATCAAAAATTTGATATCCAAAATTGATATTTGATATCCTTCCCGGCTCTTTGGATAAAACGCTACTGAGATTTGTATTCGAGATCCAAAAATAGGTGGCTGAAACTGATGTGGGGCCATGGTCCGCCATCTACTGTTAAAATTCAAAATCAATGCTGTTTGACATTCGCTGTTATCAAAAGATATTGCAAAATAGAATGCATTGTAAAATGCATTTATAACATATTTATGCCAATTTTTGTACATTTAAATGTATTTAAAATGCAGTTAATAAGTATATTTTACATGCATTTTTTGTTCCATATGGGCACAAATAAGCAAGAAATAAATTTATGGAGGCTATGGCAGTTAAAGTATAACTTAGTTTGCCATGTTGTAATTGGTTGTCTTATGGTTGTCAGTGTAATTGAACAAAGCACATTATTTTGAGGAAAAAAACATACAAAATCAGCATTTGTAATGTGAATTCATAAATTTAGCAAATTCAACACCTTACATATTTTTAGCAAACAAAGGAAATTGAGCAATGGTAAAAAACTGAATTTTCAACCAAGTGTCTCAGTAATCTTGTCTGTTGTTAATTCCATGTGAAAAACACCCGAAATTTTTTAGATAAAGTAAAAAATAGTGGTAATAGTTTTATCAATTGAAATATGGGATTATCAATAATCTCAACAAATTCAACATTTCTTATTATATTATTGTTCTTCGTTGATTTGGGGGGATTATGGAAATAGGGTTGTTGGTGTCAGCAAGATGGCATGCTGGCATGCCATATATGCAGTCTTGTAAAAGGCAAATCATAGAATAAAAATAAAAAGGGTCCAAAGTTCATGAGGCAACCTCCCAAACCATGAAGTCAGCCATCATCACTTTTCCTTTCTTGAGAAAGTGGTGAAATATTCCTACCTTTTGACACTAACCCAAATAACATCATCGTACCATCTAGCAATGGTGTGATCTTTTCCTCTGAAATTTTAGTTTGTTTTTCCATTTTGGTTGTACCAGTGGTGTCTTAGTACTGTTTACTAACTGATTCTTATCTAGGCATTTCATTGATTATAAATTGTTTGTAAATTGCTTATAAATTCTATTAAATTTTAATGTATATCTTCTACGTCTTGTGTCATGGTTTTTGTTCTGTTTATATTAGCATATGGCAACAGTAGCTGCTGGTGACTTTAAACAACATACCACTAATGCACATAGGAGCTGGGAGTCCATGCTCCTCTGGTGACTTCTGGCAATCACTGGTCACATTAAAGTTAAGTTATGAATTGGTTAGTATTAATATTCCCCTCTTCCTTGATTTCTATAACATTAGAAAATTTGCACAACTGACAAGGAGTTACTAAGAGCCCCAATTGCTCCAATTGCTACGAATTTGAACAAATACACGTAAATACATTATCTATATAAATAAATGTTAAATGTCCATCTGTCCATACTGTGACACCAACGCCATCTATGTATAATTTGTCAAATGTGTTTTCGAACAATGCATGTACTGTATATATGCAATCAAAGATAGCTGCCTGATCTAAATGTGGCCGCAGTAAAAAATGATCCGAAAACCACATAATGTGTTAGTAGATCATAGAATAAAGGTAAGAAACAGAAAAAACATAGTTTTTAAGGTACTTTAGGTACAATAGAAATGTCAAAATGACATATTTTTGCCATTTTGATGAAAGTTGTTAAGTCATGAATTAAAAAAAAATTTAAATCTCTTTATTTTAAGCCATCCACTTTTTTAAAGTATATTTTTTGAAGTAAAAAACATCGTAGAATTTTATTTTACAATTAGTCTTCACATTTAAAATGTTTAAATGGCATGTTTTTGCCATTTTACCTAAACACTACGAATCGCCGTTTTGTTAAAATGGTAAAAATATGCTATTTAAACATTTGAAACATAAAGATGGATGCCAAAATTAAATTCTAAATTGTTTTTTTACTTTAAATAATATACTTCTCATAAGTGGATGCCTAAAATAAATACAGATTGAATATTTCTAGAATTCCCAATTATCTGAAGTTTAAAAATATTCCAAAAAAATACAATCTACATTTATTTTAGACCATCAACCTAAGAAAAGTATATTCTTGAATGTAAAGTTCAATACAGAATTTGTTTCTGCTATTAGGTTTTATATTAAAAGTGTTAAAATAGCATAATTTTACAATTTTAAGAATCAAATTTTGTTAAAACGTTAAAAATATGCTGTTTAAACATTTTTAACATAAAAACTTAAGGCACAATTGAATTCTATGTTGCCATTAGAAAATATACTGTTCACAGGAGGTTGGCTTAAAGTAAACATGTACTTAATTCTTCCAAGAGAACAGTTCTATATTGCTGTTTATCAAAATGGCAAAAATATGCCGTTTATACAAGTCTAATGCTAAAAACAATGCCAGAATTAAATTTTGAACGATTCTTTACCCTTAATAACTGATGGCTTGATATTAGAGGATGGCTAAAATAAAAACAAGATTAATTTTAAAATTATGCGATTTATGAGGGTTTCATTAAGAATGAAACAAATAAGGCATTTGGAATCTTTAAATGACAAAACTGATTGCAGATTTAGCTTCTGCAGAAATTTCTGCCATAATATTCCCAATCCCACAAAAGAACAAGGAAAGATACAAAAAAACAATGAAAGTTAATTGCAAATTAAAAAAAAGTATATACTAAAAATATTGGATATAAAGAAGTGCTAACACAATAAAAACACCCATCGTATGACGGACTTAAACACTAGTTGATTAAATAAAGCACTGACAACTAATTTCAACTTAGAAAATAAATTATCATTTGCCATAATAATCCATTTTGAGGTATTATAAATCTAAATGATACTAACAGGAGATATTATAAAATTTCTATGAATGGTTTAGTTATCTTATCTTGTAATTAATTGTTTTGATAGTAACTTGCTTAACTATTTTAAAAATAATAATTTGTATAAACTGCGCAGCTTTTTTTAGATTTATATGATTGTGTAAGTATCATTAGTCGAAATCAATTAAACATTGAATTGTAATTCAATTAAAGTGTCATTGAAATATGTATTTATGCCGATTATTATTTCAGTTCTACATACATTTTGGCATAATTTTATTATCATTAAAAACTAGTTTAGAGCAATATCCATGTCAAATAAATTATGTATTTTAAATATTTCATTAGTAGCGCTTCCATAATAAAAATATTAGCTAAATATAATTTCTATGCAGCAATAGAAATCCAATTAGTGACAACATATCCCAATGTTATTTTATAATAACAAAATCGTTACGACAGAGGCGCATAATCCTGCAAACGGTCAAATGTAATCAAGCGAGTAAAGAAAAGCAAGAGGGGAGTAAGTGTGATTTATCACCTCCTGATGTATATTTATTATTTACCGCCATCCCATTGCAGAGGGTGCATTAGGGTAGATTTCTTCGTTGTCTACAAATCCCGGGATTCCAACAGACTTTTCTTTTATTGTTTCATCAATAACTGTTTTCACATAAGCATTCGTTTTCATTAAGAATAAAAAAAAATGTTCGGAATCCGTTTTCTAACAGTTTCTAGTTACAGAATTTGTTCGATTATCGCAGACCAGCTTGAAATGGCGCCTGACGTCTTTTCGCCAAGTTGCTTTTTATGTTTTAGTCGATGCTACACCTGGGAAAAGTTGCACCTTTTCTTCCCCTCGGTCGCCCATTGAAAGTGAGGGAAGAAGACAGTTTGGTGAATTTATTTTTATTATCCCTTACTCCTAGAGCGCCATTGTTTCGATTGATTTCTCATTTCCACGTGCACTTAGACGAGGCCATTATTCTAATATGTATATTTAATGTTGGGAAAGGAATAGAAAATTCTGAGGTAGCATACTAAAGAAGCATACAATTTACGAATAAGTTCATAACCTACGTTTAAACTGTAGGAATTTAAATGGCTGGGAAACTCACTTAAAAAATTAATTTTAAACTAATTATATGAGAATAAAATTTTCAAAATGTCCTAAAAGTTAAAATTTTAAGACAAACAAACATTATTCTGAACAACGTCTTTACATTCATTTCTCTCGTATCAGATAAAGAGATAAGAAACAGCATTAATACACAAAAGACATCCAAGAGAAGTAGAAAAAATTTTTTTTCGTTATCATTTGCCTCTAGAGATAGACTTATGCGCGCAAAAATAGTGACTTGAGGGCCATCTTTAGCACCGCTATAAACAATAAAGCACGAGCTTCAGTGCACAAGGGTAAGGGAGGTAATGTGGCTAGATGCCTGTCTCCATATTATGAGAAGATTGCTTTCTCAATTGCACATAAAAGAAACCGTTTCATCAACATCGGAGACATCATCTTTTTAAGAGAAACAACTAAACTTCCAATGTCAAAGGCTTTATCTTTTCTATAAAAATAAGCCTACATTTTCTTAAATGTAAAATAATATGGAAATAGCTATAATTTAACTTAGCAAACAAATTGCTAATTTATACTTAAAACTGTGGAATCTCCATATGCATTTACTTTAGTTTTTAAAGCGTGAATGATGAATTACAATTTAGTGTTAAAATATTAAAAATTTTCAAATTAAGTGAAATAATTAACTTACCTGGAGAAAAATAGGCTGGTAAACACTTCATCTTAAGATTAGATACAGCACCAGTTCTCGAAACACTCACATACTCAAAACAAAAAGCGAGAAATCGAAGGGGGAAAAATCGGCACGGAAAATTCAGTTTACCGCCTTTCGGATCCACCGTCAATTCGCCCAGATAATATAACGGCGGCGGTGCAGCAGCCGTCGCTGAAATTGACGACCGCGGTCGTCCAAACACGCGAATTTTATCTCTATCCAATATACACTTTGGATGTCGATAATACACGTGGATTCCATTCTCGGGACATGGAAAAACTGACACCTGCTGCATACTGAGATCATATAAATCACTCCAAGTCACTTTGAGCACATTACTTTGTGTGATTCGTTTTGGGTTTCCTTGATCTGCTTGTAACGCTATGCGATAATTACCAGGACGGTCTAAAAATTGGCAAGGAATAATGATTTCTCGCGAGAGTACTAGGTAGAAATCAATGAGAGATTGAATGAAGATTGATGATAATGGTGTTGTTTTCAAAGTAGGGCCGAAGTAGACCAATTCTAGCCAGGTATGCACTTGAGAATGAGATGGGTAGCAAACTACTCCTTGTGCTTCCAACCGAGCACTTACATTTGCTGTGTATGTATCCATTGATGAAGGGATTTCAATGTTGAGTTGAGGCCATTTTAATTGCATTATGGGTGATTCGGATAAAAGTATAGAAGATCCATTTGTTAACTAAAAATAAAAATTATGGAATATAATCAATATTTTATAATTGTGTTATAAGTATTTGAAAATATTGTACGTTAAATATTTAAAAAAAAAAATTTTTTTTTTGGCTACATTTACTTTTGTTGTCAATTGAAAACAATATCGTCCAGCAACATGCAATAGACCACACTTGAATGTGGCTTTTACTGGAATAGGATTTCCTTGTGGCTGCACTGTCGCCATGACTATGGCATCATCAGCCGAAAAGACTGCGTCGACTGACAAAGATTCTATTGAATATCGATGAAGTGGTGATAGTGGACCAGATATGATTTTCACTTCAATGTCACTGCTCAATGCTGTGTGGATTAATGGTGGCTCTAAATAAACGTCTTGGGATGCTGGAAACAAATGAAATAAAATCAATTATTTTTTATGTTATTTTATACTGGTACAGGAGATCATAAAGTCAAAGAATTGCTGTGACGACTTTATCTTGTTGGTCACCTCAACCAATATCATTCTTCTCCTTCATAAAGTAGGAATGACCAACAAGGGATCACTTCGGTCCACGTCGCACATTTACACCATCCTATTTGCACTACTTGTTTTTTTACATTTGTTGAAGGGAAATTTATTTTCCACATGGACAATTTGAGAAAATACAATACATTTTTGGAAAAGTAGATTTGAAAACAAATAAAGAATAATTTTTTAAAAATTCTACTTAGAAAAAAAATAAAACAAGAATAAGAAAAGTATTAAGAAGGAACGTATAAAGGGGTAGAAAAGAGATCCTTATTGATTTTTTTATTCGTCTCCTGTTTGCACCTAATTCCCACTTTTTCGTAGAATCGACTTTACAATACAATACCAAAATGACTGGCCTAGATGGATGAAGCAAGGGTGACTTAATGGTTGAATTATCAATGAAGTCACAAATATTTACATTTTATTATGTGCTTCTAGTAGATATCGAAAGCAAAATATTTATGAAATCAGTCACGAAAAAATCATTATCAAAAATTTGTCTTGAAAAGAGAAATATTTTTTAAATACCTCGAAAATAGGCAAAATCTTTATTTAGTTGATTTCCATGAAATGTAAAATTGCTGTATTTTGAAATGTTTTAAAAAATAACAATTATCAAATTTTAAGAATAGAAGAGAACAACATTACTCAATTCTGTGAAATGGGCTTAAAGCTTTTTCATTACTAAGAAATCAGCGCTAGTGGCCTGGTGAACTTGATTGATGCTGGCTGAGGTTTAAGTTTAATTTTGAGTGAGACGCAAATGAGAGTTACATTCCTTTGGGAACAAATTTAGAGCCTTTGTTTTCAGCTTAGGATAATTACCCTTTTAAAATAGTAACATTTTTGGAAGTTAATATCACTCCTGGATCCTATTTTGCCAAAATTGCATACATAAACCAAAGAAGTTGCTTTACACGGCCTTATATTAGATAATTATGATTATCAAAAGCTAGTTTTCAACTTGTAATATTTTTTGAATGAAATGTAAATAAATTTCAGTTTGAATTTTTATAATTTTTTACTATTTTCTCATTAGAAAACTGCATCAATTGCTAAAAATTATTGATAAAAAAGAGGCACATCAATTTTCCCCGCATTTTAATCTTCCCTCCAACGGATGCATGAAAATTGGAATACTCAACGGTACTCATTTACCCAAGTGACAAAATTATCCAAAGTAATGGAGAAAAATCGGAGACAAACTCTTACGTTTACCCACTCATAAAAAAAAGAATGTGGTGCATATCAGGACTTCACACACATCGTGTGTTTCATATTTTACCTCCCACATGCCATATTATACCAAAATTCAAGTAAAGCATGAAATTGTTCGACGCCAGAGAAAAAAGGCATAAAAAATAAATTGTAAACCATATCTCAATTGCTTGTTTAAAGCTTTTGATATGCCATTCTCATCTTTTTTTCATAGCCATTTAAACATTTTTTTAACTTCAACTATTCTAAATATTAGAATATCAAATTTAGTTTTAATTTTTTATATATTATTTACAAAACTGTATTTTTTATCAAGAATGTTCTTATGTAATCAGTTTAGTTACAGCATAATAATTATATTATTAACCATTTGGATTACAGCAGTGGCTATATTTTAAATTGTACAAAAACCATTTCTTATGCAACACTAACTTGCACTAATACCCAATTACTTTACATCTTAATACCCCATAATTGAAGTCGTAAATACAGCTTAAATGTTTTAAATATTTTTACAGTTGGACAAAACCCTTAATACAAGCACTTGCAGAAATGAGAATTTCTATCATTTGTCAAGGAAAAGCGGAAAAACGAAATACCCAGTTTTATGTTGCACAATTTTACATTTGAAAGTAATCCTCAGCCAAGATAACCACAAATAAAAATAGAGTAAAAAAGAGGGAAAGTTTCTAGTGATTCACCCACCAATCAATGAAAGCGAGGGGAATATAAGGACAGCTACGACCACAAGGTTAACTGCTGTTTCTATCCCGCAACCATTTCTGTAAAGAAGAAAGTAAATAACTACTCATGTCAAAAACAGCTGCAATATTGGGTTCGAAGACTTGATAAAAAGAGGGCCATAGAAAGTAGCAAATAATTAGCGGTGAAATCAGATATAGAGGGTTATAAATCAAGGCATGGCTGATAAAAGGTTTGAAGCTGTTTTCTCTTAATAAAAAGTGTGGGTTATATTCAAGTGTTGTAAACAAATTCATATGTTATTGGATTTTGTTCTGCTTATATTGGATAATTATCTTTTAAATTCAGTTTTTTAAAAATGTTTTATAAATGAAGTTTCTTCAACTTACCCGAGCTAAGATGAATGAACACTAAGACCAGCGGCCACATGTTGATCCGTTATTTTGTTAACTCATGAATATGATATTTATCTTAAACGCCTGAAACAATAGAGATAATTAATCATGTAGATATTAAGTTATTAATCTTTCATTTTAAGACATTAACTTTAGTTTATGATTAATACATAAAATATGGAAAAGGTTTTGAATTCCTTGACATATATATAGCTCCAAATATTAAAATCATGTTTTGAAATATAGTTTTTAATTCTTCTGATAATTACTCACATTTTTTATGGACAATCTCAGAACACGAGAATGAATTGACATCAGCGACCTTTTGGGCACGAAACATGTAGTCTTACGTCATCTACTCCTCCGCAGATCTTAATCTTTGACCCATAGCAAAAAGTTTAATTCTAAAATAGTAAAACATAAATTAAGTTACATGTGTGTGGCCTAACAATTTTTATAAAAATCTATGCCATAAAAAAAAAAATATTAATTAGGATTCATGAAAGAGTCAAGTAAATGAGGAATAATTATAATTATCATTTAAAAATTTATCAAATTAAAAAACACAATTTTTGCAGGAAATTTTATTGCATATGAAGTTTGAAAACGGAATTTTGTATTAAAAATTTTAGACAAAATCTTTTGTAATTCTAACACAATAAATATTGTTTACACTAAAATCTTTTCAATTTTTCTTTAGCTAACAAGATATTAATTAAATTTTATTTGATGTTTTAAAGTAATCTAAAATAAATATAACACAGTCAACTCACCAACAATGGCATTCTGTATCCTATAGCAACAGATCAGAAATTGGGGATTCCCTTTCCCCATAATTATTTAAGAGTGTATCACGCATGAAACATGATATACAAGTATTCAGTCGCCATTTTTGGGAAACAGGAAATTTCACATTTCAGATCATTGACCTACGCTTAGAGGCAACTCTTTAGTTATTATTTGAATTGTGTGTTTTATTCACTTTACAATTTAATAAATTTAATATTGGAAAAAGAAAACTTGACTTTTATACAAATTTTTTATTAATTTTGACTAAAGAACAAAAGTTCCACTTGTTGAGTCTTTCTATCCCATAAATTTTGTACACATTTCATGTACAACATATGCATTAGGACAATCTGAAGGTCACAGCCCTCTATTTATGTGCACCGTTATTGTGTCAACTCTATTGAGTTATTATGATTTATAATTATTAACAAGCTGAATTCTCCGAAAATTAATTAATAGTTATTATGGGACTGAGCGATAATACTAAAACATTCAACTCTGTTTAAACTTAAGTTTAAATAGAAATAAAATGATAAATGACGTAATATTATTAATATTTAAATAACAATCGTTAAACCTGAATGAAGTGTTGAATATTGATACAAACAACCCTTCATAGATCATAAGTCAGAAATGTAAAGGGATGTTGTGGCTGACCTTGTATTACAAACTTCATTCACAGCATGACATCGTTCTCTAGTTTTTAGAAGGTCATTCTTAAACTTGATTTGAAATGGTTGAATTTTTCAACTATATTTTTTAACAGTTACAGTTTTTAATAGAAAATGCCTTTTAGAAACTTCACTTTTTTCTTTAGTTTGACTCTTCCTATGCCCAAGGCCATTCAATCGTAAATGTTCATATTACAAGGCTAAAATTAAACTTTAATCATCTGAGACAATGCTTTTTTTATAACAGCCATCAACAACTCATAAACTCCAAGTTAATCCATTTACATGTTAAAATAATTAAAATACTACAATAAAAAAGATATCATTAAGTGTAAATGGCAATTTTTAATGGATTTTCGTCCCCTTCATCAAATATCGATTAATTATCGATCATTTTTGACAAGCCACAGCAACACATTGTTGGACTTGAGGTTAAGTAAATTGGAAGGGAAATGCGAGGGAGGGAGTCATAAAGAAAAATGGATGAATGATTGGAAAATGAAAATAATAACTGTCAATATAAAAAAATACCCTAAAATTAGATAAATTATGCATAAATCAAGGCACAATTTGTCCCCATAACTTGGGGGAAGCGCTGATAAAAACAAAATTGAATGAATATTTTTAAATATTCTAATCGTAAGTACGATTTACTATTTTTTAAAAACCATCGTTGAGATTGCAAATTAATCTTAACTTAATTTTAAAGATAATTAGTATTCTATCTTGTCATTTTTAGTAATTAACTTGCCTTGATTGTAAACAGATCCATTTTGAAATTCAAGATAATTAGAGGTAGGCGCAGTCACTGGAGACTCATAAATATTATTCTCATCAAAAGATAAAAACAATCTCAAGTTAATTACGGATTCTAAACAAATTTGGCTACTTTTAATTAGCATTTTTACATTGTTTTTTGAATCAATATTAAAATTAAAATTATTTTTAAAACTTACCTTTAACATACCTATAATCCTAATTTAATTTTTGACATACTTAATTCGCTATTTTCACTTCATTTCGGGACCCAAACTCCGCCGCGGAAGATAGAGAACATTTTAAGACGATCCCAGTCCTGTATGCACAGTTTGTGCACCTGAAACTCGTTGCTATGGTAACCTTACACATACTCGGTCTCTACCAATCGCTGAATGTTGATCTTCAACCAATAGGAAACAAGTCATTTATACCAAAACCGGTTCGGGTTTATATTTTATAGGTGAGGTTGAATGCAATAAACAAAGGATGCTGAATGATGTCATAGGTGACCGGTTCGATTCGTTGCATTAATGTTTATAATATCGAATTTTTTTGGAATTTTGTTTATCGTGTCTGATTCACCTGAACTCCGCCTTCGAGGGTTTCAAAGAAAATCAATATGTGGGAATAGATTTAATGAAACAAATATAACATAAAAGGAAATCTAAATTTAACTTTTATTTCATGGGTAATTAATTATACATAAACTTTTAAAAGTCGTGAATTACTGTATATTACTTCCTGATCGTTAAAGCGGTATTTAACATTAAAAATAAATATAGCATAGAAACTATTTAATAATATGTGTTTTATGTTATTATATTTATTGTAAATAAAACATTAAAAATTTTGCTACTGTGTGGCGCTTTCAACTAATACTAGTTTTAATATTATTGCAATAAGATACAAGGTACGAAGCTGCCGAATACTTATTTTTTGTGGTTGTTCGGCGAATATGAGGCAAATTTCGAAAATAGATTTCTAGATATACGAATTAATAGATATAATCACGACATTAATTTTTGGGATTTGTAGTTATGTCTGTTCTTGTAATCGATGCATTCAAAAACAAGTTTTCATGTATGAAATAAACAAGTTGATAATTTAGGTAAAGTTTCAGACTTAGCATTTTATATCATTACTATGGAATTTTACATAATTCTACAATGAACTTTATGGTTTTTGGCACAGCAGAATGAATTGCTTTGACTTTTTCGTTCTGATTTTCATCTACATTCTTGTGACCAGTCATCACTATAGAGTGCCCCTCTTCCCATGGTATAGTGCGAGATATGAGATAGCTAATGGGTGCGGTCAATTGAGCGTACCTAGGAAAGGGGATCCCATTTTTTATAGTAAGTGTCAGACTGTGTCCAAATGCTTAGACAAGAAGATGCTGGCAACTGGCAACCCAGTACAGGATATTGTGGTAGCTGCAGTAGGTGAGTGGATGAGTATATAAAACTTAAGGTTGCCAATAGCAACAAGATTTATATAGAGCAATTACCTAAACAAAACTTAATGCAAGACATACAAAATACACAATAAAGATTTAACACAATCATAATAATACAAGATTTAAATTTAATACAATATGGCCACAATTGGATACAAGGACAACTCAGAAATGCCATGCAATATGAAGATGCTATAAGCATAACCAAAACTAAAAACAAACCAAATTTTGGGAAACCTTAAAGGATCAAATGGAAGAAACACCATAACTGGAAGAAATGCATGGTGGACAGAGTCTCAAGCTTTACGTAAGATGTAGGACAGCTCCAGCATCTCTCCAAGAGAAGAGAAGTGAGAGAAGCAGAAGAAAAGCAAGAAGGTGACTCCAAAAGTTCCAGCCCATTACCTTTGCTTCTGCATCACCCAAGTGTCCAGCAAAGAGAAGGAGTGGAATTTGCTCTGCTATATCCTTCCTGCTCACTGACCTGTGGGTGGGACCAAAGACAACTACCTGCTAGACTGGAAACGCAATAGTGTCTTAAAATTGCTTGTAGATAGGGTAGGGGGCATAGCACCCATCCTGTCCCCAAGCATGCACCACACTAAAGAGCTCTTCCAGATAGTAAAAGAATGAGATACCCAAGGCTAATGCAAATACTGCTTTGCGTGTACAAATCTCCTAGTTTGGACATGTGTGGCTATAATTAGCTAATTAGGGTTAACTTTAACCAGATGCTAATTACGAGAGCACATGTCTTCGTTGTAACAAATGCCCATTAGATGGCATTTTAGTGGACAACTTTGGCCATTTCATCCGATTGGATGGAAGTGGAAGAGTTCGAGCATCCAAAGAGTGGAGATTGGGTACTTTTCCCCCCTTTTGTAGGGCAGAGTTTAGTTGGTTATATAAGCCAACATAGTGTTTTGTTCTTGCTTGCTTTATTACCTTTGAATGTTTGATAACATGATTGATCTAATGCTTGACTTTGGTCAC
>JAQFZU010000606.1:0-22476 GCA_034696185.1 Henia vesuviana | reverse complement strand
TGTTAAAATACGAATGTCGGCTTAATGGCGGTTCAAATATTTGTCTATTATTCGCATTGGGTTAATTGCTTTTATCACTTTATAATTGCCTGGCTATTATGGAATATTATTTTAATTATGAATCGACGGGATAAAAATCGAAACAATGAAAATGCTCCGGTTACTACGCAGACTCGAAACAGTTGGGAACATATGCCGTTGTAATTAGAATATGATTGCACAAACTGAATTGGACCTTTGTGCCCCCAACACTACTCTTCATTCGCAAGTAAAATAAAATCTCAATAGATATCTTGTAGGATATAAGAAATATAAAAAATTCCAAATTTTCTTTTACCGTATCTTATGAAATAAAAGTAATTAAATTTGTAAAGTCACCCTGGAATATAAGTCGCCCTTAGATAATGTTTTATTTGAAGAATTGTCATTTTAAGACAATATTTGTTCCACTTTTTTAATAAAAATGATATTAATGAGTAATTTATCATTTTTTTATATGTTTGATATTTCATCGTCACGCATAATGATTGACTTATTAGCACATGCCATCATTAAAATAAGAATTAGTTTGCCTGGACAAATTCTTATTTACGAATTAATCCGTTTACAGAAATCAGTTTGTACTTATGCCTCGAATCGAAAGCTTTCTTTGTACTAAATTTATAATATTTGTAATTTCTAAATAAAAGTCGCCCTGGAATACAAGTCGCATCAAAAATTTTGCGATTAAAATATGTCTATTATAGTTATAGTTATATCGACTAACAAGTAAGATACATAATAAAATGCATAAATCGAACTGATAACGAGAAAAGTCCATTACCCTTCCGACGAGACTCTCGGCACTGCCCGCCACTTCGGGATAGGCCCGCTCCTTCTCCCTCGGACTGCTGGGCACCGATCGGGGACTGTAGGAAATCCCTACGGCTGGAATCGTTCCGTTCGAATCGGTCCGAATCGGAGCTAAGAACAAACATACAAAAATAAAACTACTTAATGATATTAACATTATTAATATTTAAGTCGCGCCATTTTCTTTCGATCGACTCGAATTTGCCACGAACACAACATTGTCGGTGGATGTTGGGGGATGTCGGTGGATGTCGGGGGATGTCGGGGGATGTCGGGAGATGTCGGGGGATGTCGGGAGATGTCGGGGGATGTCGGGGGATGTCGGGGGATGTCGGGAGATGTCGGGGGATGTCGGTGATGCGACGAGCGTAAACGTACACCCGCAAATGAAACTCGTTTAACGAGAGCAAACTACGTAAACGACTAGAACCAACGTGCAAAGCAAGTGCAAAATCTTAAAAAAGTTAAAATAATAATACGACGACACGAATTTTTACGAACGACACCGATGATCGGTTCGGCTGTGCCGGTTTACCTGTACCCGCGGCCGGCAAGGAAGCGCGTTGGCGCCGTCGTATCGCGTGCTCTGCCATCGGAGGAGGAGGAGAAGGGGGCAGCATACCTGCCAGTGCGAGCGCTTGCAGCTGAGCGAAGCGTAACGGCGTCGCCAGTTTGCTCACGATCGGCTGCTCTTGACTGTCCTGTTTCCTAATGCAGGGAAGGCGGAAAGAGCCAGAACGGATGGGATTACGAGGCGGGGGTGTGGGAGGAGATATCTCGGAAAAAGGTTCTTCCTCGTTGTACGAATACCTGCGAAAAGAAAAAGTGAAAAAACCCATTCGATATCTGTCGGGGCCGGGTCGGATTACGTTTGCTGGACCCGGGTTCTCTTCCTCGGATCTCCGTTGGTAACGCGCAGAGGTCTCATGGGAATGGCTTCTTCTCGGTCTATCGGTAAACGTAATGGAGTCGCTTGGGCATCGCTCAAACTGTAAAAATCGAATTCGATCTATTTTCTAACGTAAGTGGAATTTTGTAAGAGAACCTCGATTGGCTAAGTTGTTGCTCCGGGTCGCCGAGTGCACGATGAGTACTAGGACTGGTGCCGACCACCAAGTTGATGTGATTCACCCCGCGGTGCTTGACGGGAGTCACTTGGTACGAATTGTGCGGCGACACGTGCACCGAACTGGTCGGCGACACTTGTTGCTTCGAAATCGAATGCGTTGCTTTAACCATTAACGAACGAGTCCGTTGAGGAAAATTGGAGTGTTTGCCTCGCACCGACGACCACATACTTCCAAACAGCGAATGGTTTCTCTGTCAATAAAAACGTACGTTTCCTGTTTATAAATAACGATTTTGGGTAAATTAATTTTAATTTTAATGGACTTAAAATAGTGCATTAAAATATTTTGAAGAAAGGGATGGAGGGTCCGATCTCACGCTACCTACTGCATCCGAACACTGGCGGATATGCCAGGAGCTCCTCTGACAGGGTCGAAGTAGAAAGGTGGGTTCACGCGCATCTAATTATATGTGTGCAATGTCAAGTGGCAACAAAGTCTATGGCAAACGCATTGAAAATGATGATAGTTGATCTTGTTTAAGTTGAAAAATGAAAATTATGTAAAATTCTAACTTTTAATTGACATAAAAAATAAATTATTTTTAAATTTTAAATTTGAGAAAAATTAATTTTTATTATTTTTAGCTCTAAGAAAATTATTCTATAAAAATTTGGGCATCATTAAATGCTTCGCCCCTCGATCGATTTACGCAGAAACAATGTAAATTCACGCACAATGCCATGCATTGTCACAAGGATGCCTCGTTATGCCTGTGCAGAATAGCTTGAAATTACATGCCTTATCTTTCTACTTATGCGGGGGTTCCGAGCATGCACCTAGATTTAACTTTTCAAATTGTGTTTTCGCTTTTAAGAGTGATTAATCGAGAACCACTAAGACTTGTGCCTAAAAATACACTTTATCCCATAGAACGTGGGGAAAATGCATTTTTATATTATAAGTTTAACAATATAAAATCTATTTTATCAAGTTGCTATCTAAGATTGGGACAGTGTTTTAGTTAAGCAATAATGCATTTATTCCTTAAATTTAATGCAATCGGAGGCGAACACTTCCTAGGCTTCACTACATTAAAGTGCGGATGGCAAGATTTATTAATGGCAATCTCGCAATGCCTTCTGTCCATTCGAATCTGGTTAAATATGTAAGTGATTTGAAAGCAAAACTTACTCTGTGCATCGGTTCGATGTCGGTGGTGTCTCCGAAATTGTCTTCGTCCAAATTGCCCGAAATGGCACGTCGAATGTCCGGTCCGGCCTCGTGAAGAGTTCGCAGCCCCGCCTGCAGGGCCACGGTATTCTCGTGCTGTTTGCTGCCTTGCTCTTTGAGCGTATCTTCCTTTTTCTTCTTAAATCGCCGAAAGTAATCTTGAATGAGGAACGTTGCATAGAACTTTCCAACAGTGACATCGTCATCGGCGCCACCCGGTGGCACGACTTGATCCAACAATTTCGGATTAGTTCTTTTCCACACTTTTTTGATTTGTGCGCGCAACTCCTCATTACACTGATCTATGTTGCCCTCAGTCTTGATTTTTAAATTGGTCCTCACCAGGGCGAACAGAGTTGCATTGAACATAACCGTTCCATCGCTGTTCAACGGCATGTTCATTGACACCAATTTCTAAAATGTGAAACAATATTGAAACACGCATTTGAAAACGAAAAACATTTCGCCTATCTACCTTACAGGCCGTTCTATGAGGACATAATTTACCGAATCCCAAAGGAGGAGAAATTTTTCGGAGTAAAGTAACTACGTCCAAATGCTTAATTCGACCTCTACGAAAAGAAAAAATGGAAAACAAATCAAATTTAAACTAAAAACTAAATAATAATCGTCGTACTTTGCATCGGGGTCATATTCGGACCACAGACGAACAAATTCGTCCAGATGATGAGGCCCTAAAATGGACCAATCGCGAGTTAGATAATCAAAATTGTCCATGATGACAGCTACGAATAAATTGATGATCTAAAAAAAAAATCACTTTATCTTAATTTGCCCAAAACAAAAAAAATACAGAAATAATGTTGAAGGCAATACCAAAAAAGAACACAAAATGTAAAAGGAAATGAAGTAAGGCATGGCAAAATCCGTGCCGCAAATATTGTCTTCGGAACCATCGGAGTTCTCGTCGCACTTGGCTGATTCTCTGTTAGAACACGCTAACATGATCTTTTGCCACGACTCACCCGTCGCAGACCTGATTGGGATCGAAAGGAGTGAAATGGATTTCCTATCGAAAAACTTATGCTTCCTCACCTGAATAGAACGAGGACGGCTTGGGGAAATGTTTGAAAATTGTTGTTACGGTGAATATCAGTGTCGCTGTTTATGGCTATTTTGCCAAATGTCTGCAAATTAAATATTCTCGATCGATACTCGTGAGAAAAACGAAGAAAAAGCAATTCGAACCTGCATTCCTATGACTGCATAGATGAAGAAAAGAAGGACAATGAGGAGAGCAACATACGGCAATGCCTTGATAAATAAACAACTCGTTAAACAAACGATAACTTTGACGAATCAAAATGCGTAAAATTACCTGAAAAGATTTGATGAAAGTCCACAACAGCGTACGAATTCCTTCTCCTCGACTGAGAAGTTTGACTAATCGCATCACGCGAAACAAACGAAAGAAACTAACGCTCACCATGCCACCGGCCTAAAAGAATTCGAATAAATTGTGTCTTTTTATCCGATTCGAAATTTACCTTTTGTATTAGTCGGCCCTCTTCGTCGTATGATTTTTCACCCATTTCTGATAAAACTATATCGATGAAACTTCCTAGAACAATAATGAAATCGAATACGTTCCACGCATCTCCAAAATAATTCTATTGAGTAAATCAAAATTATTCGTTTGAGTTTGGATACATGTTTTAGTATTTCGACAAACCTTGAATCGAAAGGCCATTAATTTTAAAATGAATTCTAAGGCAAATAAACCAGTAAAAAGCATGTTGAGACCGTCGCAAATTTTACTGTACACTCCGGGTTCTCCCTCGAACTGTAAAATACAAATAAATTATGACATTTCAAATCGAATCGATTGAAATAATAAAATTATACCCTCATTGCCAAAGTAATTGTATTCAACATAATTAGAACGAAAAGACCGTATTCGAAATACTGCGAAGTCACCAGCCACCAAATCTTGTATTGGATTCGTAATTTTGGTATGTAACGACGCACCGGTTTTGCTTTCAGTGCAAATTCTATGCAGTTTCTCTGCGCGGAAAAACAAAATTAAAGTATTAAAGTATTAATTCTTTAATATTTAAAGCGAACCTGATTTTTATCGAGATCACAATTTTTGTACTCTTGTTCGCCCTCGTTTTGAAAAGTGACAATCACAAAACCGACAAAGATGTTGACCATAAAAAAAGCAATGATGATGATATAAATGATGTAGTAAATGGCGACAAACGGTCTGTGGTTATAAACGGGTCCTTTGTTTTCCTGTTCCGAATCGATCGATCTTTCTAATAATCTAAAAAAAAAAAAAAATTTACAACAGAACCGACGGGTAGTAACATTAAAAAGTGCATGTTATTTGCATCATTAGAAATGGGGACTGCACAAAGTGCAAAAATTTCCACAATTTGTGCACACAGTTTTCTGCACAACGAGTAAAATTCTGCATAACTATTTTTAACCAAACAGCCAATCGGTGAATATTATTCGCATATTGTTATGCGTAAATTATTTAAACATATACTAACTGAGGCCAGCCTTCAAACGTGGATACGGTAAAGAGTGTGAGCATGGCTTTGCTCACGTCGTCGAAATTAAAGTCGTTGTTTTTCCATTCTCTTCCTTTAACTACCGGACGATTAATATCGCCTTCCTTATATTCGATAAAAGTTCCCCTGCAAATAAATAAGCGTTATTAATTTCTTTCGACATTCATTTAATCCGATATACTTACTGGCATTCGTCCTTATAAAACTTAGTTCCATCATTACAATAAAAAAATTTGCCCTGTCGGTTAAAAATTACATTAAATAGTGGAAATAACTCGAAAGGAATGTGCGTGAGTGTATGTGAAAACGAGAAAAAATACCCACACACCATATGATTAAGTATTGTGATGGAAGAGGAAGAAATTATCGAGAAAAACGGGTTTATCACACACAAAACACAGGATAAAAAATACATAAAAAGTAAACAACAAATTTGAAATTTTAGTTTATAAAAAAAAAAAATCAAAACTAAGTGTAATAAAAATACGAATAAAATAAAAAGCAACAGAATTTTGGTCAGAGATGAAACTAGCTGCTACAGTGCATTTCAAAGCAGATTTGGTATAATTTTTTTATCTATTTATTTCTTGTTGGTTTTTGTCCTACTTTGAACTTTGTGCCATTATCAAACGTGTCGATGCTACGAAAGAAGAGAAGAGAATAGTGAGAAAAATAAATTGAAGAAAAGCGTGAAAACACACTCAAAAAATATTATCACACCGTTTAGTATTTTGCTTAAAATCGTGTCAAATTCCATTCGTATACATGCATTTGTTTATATGTACTAATGTAGATAAAAATTTTTCACGGTACGATATAGTCTCGTATGCGTATCCAATGATCTTTGTCCGCGAATCGATGCGCAAATCTAAAATTATTAAAATTTAAGAAAGTCAACAAATTAATATTTCTAAAACAAAGATAATTAAGTCTACGAACACGCGTGAAAAACAGAAATTTAATATTGTAAAAAATTTTAATATAAAAAAATGAATTTTGTCATTTACTATCGATTTTCGATTTCGAAGCAAAGAGTAACGGTTTTACCAATCGCTCCGCAAAATAACGTACAAAGATGAGTGGATTTTTGATTTTTGATTATTTAAAAAAATTTTTATCTTTCGACTAGAATTTAATCGTGAAAGACGAATAGAAAAGAAGAGTGTGTGTTAACGACGGATGCATTATTCTTCGGGTTAGTTACCTTGAAAATCTGTACTCCTACGACAGCAAACATGAACTGTAGCAGATAGGTGACCAACATGATGTTGCCTATAGTTTTGATGGCTACTATCACGCACTTGACTACATACTAAAATACGAAAAAAAAACAACAAAAGAAACGAAAAAAAATATTCAAAGGATCGGGACGGTTTTGAGGGCGAGTAAAAACGGGAAGGA
This sequence comes from Henia vesuviana, assembly GCA_034696185.1. Taxonomy (NCBI): domain Eukaryota; kingdom Metazoa; phylum Arthropoda; class Chilopoda; order Geophilomorpha; family Dignathodontidae; genus Henia; species Henia vesuviana. Next base: position 15,383 of record JAQFZU010000606.1, on the reverse strand, counting down.
TTACATTTCGTATGTGTGTGTTTGTATTGGTTTCTTCCACCCAGTGTTTTTTGTCCCTACCTTGAAAAGCTGAACTCCAATGACGGCAAACATGAATTGGAGTAAACAGGTGACCAACATGATGTTGCCTATAGTTTTGATGGCTACTATCACACATTGGACTACATGCTACAAACGAATAAATACATCAAACACATTTTCTCCCCCAAAAAGTAAAAAAATCACAAATTGCCACTTTTTTTCCCCAATTATTTTAAAAATAATCTGCAAAAGCGATTAAATTATTCGTTTTTCGTAAGAAACGTGGTGAGGGAAGAGCAATGGATATTTTCGAGTAATGACGATCGAACTTACTTTTAATCCTTTGGCACGATTAATGGCACGTAGAGGACGAAGTACGCGCAACACGCGAAGAATTTTCACTACGGACATGGCATCGCTACTGCAATTCGCAATAAACATCGGTTAATTCTATTCACTAAATACCCGATGGCAACTTACTCTGCCAGAAAAGAGACGAGAGACACACAAACGACCAAAATATCGAGCAGATTGAAGGCGCTGCGGCAAAAGGAACCCTTGTGTAATATAAGTCCGTAAGAAATCACTTTAAGTGTTATTTCGATGGTGAACACTGACGTGAAGAAATAGTCGAAATTTTGCAGTATCTGCAATCAAGTAATTAAACAAATTTCAAATTTTTAATACAACCGAATAAAAATTACGCGATTTCTTTCCGAATTTGAGTTGAGAGGGTCCTCAGCTGCCAGCATTGAACTGCTGACTAAAATGCAACATAAAATGATATTACTGAAGTACGAATGGTTGCACACTTTGTGACAAAATATGCGAAACCTACAAAGAAAAATAGAATTTTTTTTTTTAATATTTAATTTCGGTAGAATAAATCGGAACGAGATTTGCCCTCACCTGTTCGTGTGTGAAAAAATGAAAAACGTCGAATATTTTGGCATTGGTTTAATTTTAGTGGGCATGCTCATTTCGCTCATTCTGCGAGGCCGTGCCGTCGACAACGTCGTCGATCCCGCATCCTCTTCTTCTTCTTCTTCCTCTTCCTCCTCGTCCTCTTCGCCTTCATAGTCGTCTTCGTACTCGTCGTCGACGTCTTCCTCGTCTCCCCTCTCTTCCTCTTCCTTTTCTATACGCGGTTTACTGTTACGAAAACACCCACTTGTGACTGCGCCTATTGATTTAAATAAATAAATCGAGAGTAAAACGACTCACGTTCTCAGCGACGGTGCTCTGGCAATCAAATGATTCATTTGTCCCATGTCGATCTTGACTTGATTATCCTTCTTCGTTTCGACTTCTCCATCGCCAGCATCTCCTCCTTCGCCCATCTCGCCGTCCGGTCCTTTCTCCTTCTCCACCACTTCGCCTTCGAATATGGCGTGAGGAGTACCGCTTCGCGACCGCGGCTGTTTCGTCTCTTCTTCTTCCTTTTCGATGGCGGTCAAACTCTCGGCATCTGCCAAGTTGTCGACGGCGATGGCCAAGAAAACGTTTAAAAGTATGTCTGTTACGGAATGCATCAAGGTCGTACAAAAAACTTAAATCGGATTAAAGAGAGAAAGCGACAAAAGGATACAGTTACCGCAGATGAAAAGAATGATGAAATAAATACAGGCTAAAATACCGGGCGATCCGACGCCTCCGAAAGCTTTGATTCCGTTGTACATGACTTCGTTCCAATCTTCGCCCGTTAATATCTGCGACGCAAATACGATTAAAAAACGAATAAAAAGTAGAACGAATCCCAAACCTGGAATACGGTGAGCATGGCTTCCCAGAACGAATCGAAATTCTGTCGTGGTTTCTGTTCGGGTGGTTCGAAATTGAATTTACCACCGAACACTTGCATGCCCAACAATGCAAAAATGACGATAAACAAAAATAGCAGCAGCAACAAACTGGCAATGGAACGCATCGAATTGAGCAGAGATGCCAACAAGTTACTCAATGATCGCCAATACCTTGAAACGAGAAATGAATGACAAATGGATAAAACAAAAATGGTAAAAGTTATCTTTACTTGGTCACTTTGAACACCCTGAGCAAACGAACACAACGCAGTACGGAAACGCCCAAAGGTGGCATCGATCCGGTACGCGTTAAAATCAACTCCATAATGCTACTTATCATGACGAAACAATCGAATCTATTAAATAAAGATACGAAATATCCCTAAAAAAAAATAATAAAGCAGAAATTATTTTCCGATCGGTTCGAATAAACGCATTCGAATGCACCTGAAATCCTAAACTGTACATCTTCAACAACATCTCGATCGAAAAAAGCGCCACGAAGAAGATGTTGGCAGCTTCTTGAAATTCGTCGAGCCACGGAGGTTGTTGATAGTGTTCCGTGGCCAAGACGCCCGTGTTGAGAAACACGAGAACGATAATGAGCCAGTAAAAAAATTGAGATTTTACAGCCTTCCGGCACGCCCTTCGACATCGTCGATTCTGTCTGTCGAATGCTCGTCTGAAATCGACCGTTTTCGATTATTAAGACCCGACTCGATGCGATCGACTCGTAAAAGTTTACTTTTTTCGAACCCACGCGGACACGTGTATCGTTTCGGTGCTTCCGACGTCGTCGGCCTTTTCCGATAATTCCACGTCCCCTTGTTTGTCTGCAATATTTAGTATCGGACATTCGAATTCGACTCGTAATTTTTAAACTCACTGTGTCGCGTATCATCGTCCTTGTTTTCGCCTTCTGGATCGATGTCCTCTGAATAAGATTAAACGCGATTATAAATCGTATTAAATCGAGTATCGAATTATATAAGGTACCGGCTTGAGTAATCCAGTCCAAATAACCCCTTAAATCTTCCTCGATTTGTTGTTTCTCTCTCAATTTATGAAAATCGCCTCTCGATTTTGCTTTTTCCCTTTCTTTTGAAAATTCTCTAAAACACGAAAACAATTTAAAAAATGGTTTTTAAAAAAAATAATTCGAAAATCAAATACCCGCTCAGCACACCCAAAACGAGATTCAATACAAAAAACGATCCTAAAATGATGAGACTTATAAAATAAACCCACGGCCATTCGTTGCTGAGCGCGTCGTTAATCTGCAAAAAACGATAGTTTTGAACGACGATGTTTTTAGAAAAGTTGAACGAAAACTCACGTCGTACATGACGTCCGTCCAGCCTTCCATCGTGACGCATTGAAACACAGTGAGCATGGCTAAACCAAAATTATCGAAATTCGTGATCCCGTCGTTGGGACCATCCCAAAGTTTCTCGCAAGTGAACCCGGATTCGCATTTATAAAGTCCACCGCAAGCCGAAGGATCGTCCATTAATTTGGGTGCTAATAAAAACGCGAATAAAAAATTTAGAATAATAATCCTAAAATTGTCGTAAAATGTACGTTTGGTGTCGTTTTTGAAGCAGGACTTGTGCAGAACTCCTTTGAAAAGTTCCAAGCCGATGATGGCGTATATCATGATTACAAAAAGAACCAGAAGAGCGATGTGAAGCAAAGGCACCATTGCACGTAGAATCGAATTCAAAACAACTTGCAAACCTTGTTCGAAATCGATTTATTAGAAAATATCGTTCGGAACGATCGTCGATAGACTCACTCGGCACTCCGGACACCAATCGTAGTGGCCGCAGCACCCGAAATGCTCGAAGCGCTTTGACGTCGAAACCTTCCCTCAACAAACTCGAAAGGGCCGTGCTCAGCAAACTTAAACGAAAAAATATCGTCCATTAAAAAACGCGATGGAAAAATTAAAATGTCAAATTACCCTATAACTACGATGGTGAAATCGAGGAAATTCCATCCGTTCCTCAGATAAGCACCCGAATGTGCCACGAACCCGTAAGCTATTATCTTCATGAAACATTCTAACGTGAAAATCACTAGAAAAATGATCTCGATGTTTTCCTTGAGAATAAATAAAAGAAAAAAAAAATGCTTAAAACAAATGTGTCCATCTCGTCGCCGTGGCAACCGTCTTGCACGTCGCATTTGTGTTCGAGATCCGTCTTCGAGTGATGGTTTTTATAAAAATACGTTATCGCTTTTTTTGATACATTTCGTTATTTAAGGAAATTAATAATGGCCGTTGTTAAGGTGATTGACGCGCGGTTTTAATGTTCGCCAACTCGAAGACGCGCGGGTTTTTGTGTTTACGTCGAGTAAAATCCCGTTCCCGACCAACAACGCGCTTCGAACGACGATTTTCTTCTCTTTACGAAAATTTCAAGTCGTTTATTTCTGAATGGAAAAAAATTCGGAAATTTCGAGAATTCGACTTTTAAAATTTGATATTTTTTTTTCTTTTTACTTTCTCAATTCAAAGTGATGAAGGAACCCATTGGCCGAAAACAGAGGGATTGTGGGTTGTGGGATTTTAAAGGATTTAACAGATTGGATTTTGTCGAATTTTGCGGCGACATCAAATACCTCCCAAAACGAGCTTTCGTTCGCACTTTTGTTTTTCGTCGACGAGATAAAATCGATAATTGGGATCAAATAACAAAAATTTTCACAAAAAATTTTCCGACAAAATAATGCAAAGTGAAACGTAAATATATACTTGCCAAATACTGATTGGTCTTATTTGAATCCGATTGCGGGAAAGGAGTGAAGACGGCCAGGGCTATGCAATTGGCGAAGATGGTCAATAGAATGAGGTACTCGAACGGCCTGAGATAAATCGTTAAGGTAAATAAATCCCACACAATAATTATTATATTTATTATATTCATTCTTTTCAAATCTAAATTCAAAAATTGGCTACGAATCGACTTGGATTTTCGATTCGCCACGAACTTTGGCATTTGAAATTCGACAATGCAACGGCAATTTCGAGCTCGCATCGCTCATTCGAGCCCAACCACTCGCTAACAGTACGTGTCGTTAGTGCTGTTTGTTAATGCGACTATAATCGTTTTTTTTTTTACTTTTCTTTTTATTTTCTCGTTTCGGATCAAAATATCATCGTCCTTGTTCAACTCGATTGATTTATTCGTCGGTATTACCATGGCGACGTTAAAAATCGTTTATTAATTTCTTGCGATAAAAAAGATTAAATAAAAATAATTAAAACAAAAGGATATTTCCATTCGACGACGGCTATGCACAGTTTTCTTAAAGGGTTCTTTAAATTCAGACAGAAGAGCGCCCTCTGCGGTCGCTCGACCACGGCGCGGCCCTTGCGAGGTGGTGGACGTTTGCGTTCCTTGTTCATTGTCGTGGCACCAGCCAACGCTGCCTCCCACGCGCTCGACAAGGGCTTGTCTCGGACGGTGGCGGCCGGTGGTGCGGCGGCGACGGCGCGGGCGACCAATGGTGTCGACGAGCAATCATTATCTGCGTCTGAAAATTACCACAATAAAATATCAATTCGAACGCTCAAAGATCAAACGTCGAGTAAATGCGACCGTTTCCGGCCCATCGTCACCGAATTAATTGATTAAAAAAAAATATGGCGTCGCTGCGAGTGACGGGCCGAGTAAAGGCGAAAAGGCATTAAAGTCAAACGCAGCCTACGACCCAGTAAACAAATACAAAAACCCCAAAAACGGCGTTTCGACAATCCCGAATTAAAACGCGATGAACAAATCGTTAACGAACTATGTCGTCGATTATTTAAATTCGCAATTACTTAAAATCACGACGTTTCGTCGAATTCGATTAACGACTTCGGTTGCGTAACGGGGGAAGGGGGAGCAAATCTCCTCACCCCATCCCCTGCTCCCAACGAAAAAAAATGTCGAAAATAATTTTTTTAGTTAGAAAAAAAAATAAAAAAAGTGTCATTTACTTACCGCATTCGACTTGTTTTTTTTTATTACTTTTTTTTTAATATAAAAATCGAGAATTCGTGCAAAGTAAAAAGAAAACGTCCGAATGGATGTGACGAAACTGAAAAATGTGACTCGATGAAATTTAAAAAAGAGCAAATCACTTGACCTTGTCAACCAATCATCGTCTCTTAACGCAGGAAGACAAAAGAAACATTTTTTTTAAAAAAAATGTCACATTCAAAACCGGATGCGAGTCTCCATCGATTTGTGGCTTTAAAATGTTATTTTAAAAAAATTTGACCGGAAAACAAAAAATGTACTTCCGGTTTTAAATATAGGTCGATTTGACGTCATTTGCGCACGGCACTGAGCGAAAAGAATTGCTTTCAATTGATTTATTGTTTTGTCGTAAATAATTTTTTTTAATTCTTATCAAATCGGCAACGAATTTGTATTTTCAACGTATTTGTATTTTCAACATATCAGCTTTTGTTGGATGTTACATAACGTTCGATGGTGTCGAAACGAAGCTTTTTAACGATTCGAGCGTCGTTTGGATTTATATTTTAATCGAAATCAAATGTTTTTTTTAAAAGAAAAAAAAACTTTTTATTTCGATTTAAAATGGCGCGGTCGAGTCGGGCTTCCCCCGCACACACGTGCTGCCCCTGCGCTCTTCGCGTGTTTACCGGCAATGCACGAAATTTGCTCCCTAAAAATTCGTTTTCAGTTATTAAAATCGATTCGAAGCGATCGAACGAACCGAAAATAGTGAAAAAGAAGTATCGGATTAGTAAAAATGACGTTCGAGCTCGGATATTTCGGATGTGATTCAACCCGGTCTATTTTTAGACGAAAATAATAAAAATAATTCCTCCCTCAACTAAAAACGAATGGAATTTCGAAAGAATTTAATCGATTCTTGATATCGATTTTCTAGTTTTCCCCAACTTTTCCCGACTCAAAAAATTTGTTTGTTTTTTTAAAATCCAAAAACCCAAAAAAAAAAAACCAAAAAAATCGATTTTCCGAAGAATTTATCGATATTTTTCTCGTCAAGTAATTTTAAATCCTTGACTAATCGATTCCATAAAATATCGATAAAAATCGAATATCGTTAAAATGCATTTCCTTAAATACCGTAAACAAACGATTCGGGTTTTATATTTAGCTACGACGGCCCATCACTTAACCGTTCGTTCGCAACATCCATTAACGTTTCGTTACCCATTAACCCTACATCGTACGTCCATTCGACATTCGTATCGATGCCGCGATCGTGTTTTCCAATTTATTTTGGCGATCGAGCAAAAAGTTGCGATTTTTTCCCACCCCCATTTGCAAAAAACGTTGACGCGAATAAAAGGAGATTTGGGCTCGTCTTTACCTGCAACGGAAGGCGCAGCGAGATGCGAATTCGACATTTTTATCCCCCTCGTTTTGAGCAGCCTTGGTTCGGCTCGGTTATCCTCGATTTAACATTTTCTAACGTATTTCCTTGCTTCCACCGTCATCGTATTCGCCATCTGTAGTTTTTGCATCGTCTCCGAACCAGGATAACACAAGCCCTCTACACTAACGCTAAACGAGTCGAGCCATCTGGCGACCACAATTTAGAATTTTCTTCGCTTCTCGTTTTAACGTGGATCGACTCACCAATCGTGACGTATAGTCGCGATCGGTTCGACCGAGTTTTTAGATTCGATATTCTTTTCGTTTGTTTACTCGTTTTCCGTTATTTAATTGCGGGCGATAAATTAAGCGAACGAAACGAGGTGATTTTAAACGTTTGACGGATTCGTGACGAGAGGCGAGGGAAATTTACTCTACTTTTCTCCAGTTTTTTCTCCATTTCAACGGTAATTGAAAACCGTGTCGAACCCTGCGAGCCGCGATTGGTCGAAATTTGATTTTTGTTTATTTTGTACTTGTTTTTCAATACTTTTCGTTTTTTTCGAATTATTTATAAAATTTTATTATTATTTTTAATTTAAGTTTTAAATTTTAAAAAAAAATATTTAAAAAAAAAAAAATCTATAAATCGAATTTCTTTCGATCAAAAATTATTTTAAATTTAAATTTTCGTTAGTTTTAATATATTTTTTTAAATTTTAATTTCGTCCAATCGGGGCACCCACTATCGATTAAGTGCGGCGCTGCGACCGTACCGTTTAACAAGCAAAATGGCGGACTCGAGCGAAAGGAGAATGAATTTGGCAGCTTTGCAACGTGTGGATCCCTACATTACGTCTATTGTGGCAACGACGAGTCAAGTCGCTTTGTACGAATTCAACGGAAAGACCAACGAATGGGTGAGTTTAACTAAAATGGATCGTTTTAAAACTCGATTTAAGTCACAAAGAAGTTATTCGTTTGCAATTTAACGCACGAACATCGTTTAGTCTTTTCGTTACGAATTAATCGTCGAAAATAACCAATTCGCTCGTAATCTTAAAATTTTCGTTTCAAAATTTAAATTCAATTTCAATTTTGACGTTCATTCAAAACGAACGCACTTTACTTGCGAATGGCGTCGTCAGACGCCGCCGTCCGACGATCGCCCACATTTTAAATTCTAAATATAAATTAATTCGCCTTTTATCGTCGTTCTAAAATAAGAACGTAATTTTTTTTTTTACTTTAAAAAATAAAAAAAAATTATAAAAAAGGCAAAAAAAAACGAATTTCCGTATCCGCATTTATGTCTGGTTTGTAAAAAAGGCGGCCGGTGTCTGGATGTTGGGTTGCCATGACGACCGGATGAAAGAAAATGGAGTTTATTTATTATTTTAGTTTTGGCAATTTTCTCGTTTCGTTGAACCTAATTTAGAATTTATTTTTAAATTATAAAATTTTTAGTAAAATAATCTATTTTAATTCGCTTCGTCAGGATTTAAAAAAAAAAAATTTTTTTTTAAATCGCTTTAAAAATACGTGATTAGTAAACGTGACCGACATATTGTTTCGTTTCAGGAAAAAACAGAAATCGAAGGAAGTCTATTCGTATATGCCAGGTAAGACAAAATCGTCAATAACCCATCGAAAAGGCGGCCATATTTGAAAACGTTAGGAATCGCGCGAACCAATCAATGCGCGAGTAAGCGCGCGCGCACATAAATCCTTAAAGTGGAACACAAATACGTGAAATCGAGCTCGATTTTACGTAAAAAACAAAAATCGTAAAGAAAAACGTGAAAAAGGTGTAAAAAGAGGTTTCGGGGAATCGAAATGGGATTTATTGGATTTTTTTTGTGTTTTTGAAAAAGGGTAAATTCGTCGTTTGAATTCAACTTACCCCTTTACGATATTTAAACGGGGATTTTGTGCGATTTACGAAGCTTTTACGACGTATCCAGCGCGATTTTCGTTGCGGTTCAAATCGGTCTTTAAATTCTCACTCGTCGAATCGACGAATCTCATCTTTTGTTAAACATTTTTTCCCTTTCTTTTCTCTTTGCGTTCAAAGACGAGAAAAGACGCGATTTCGGCTCGTTACGGACGATATTTTTATCCTTCGAGGTTAATCCGTGGCTGGTTTCTGGGTCGCGATGTAGCTCAGGTGAGTGGCTCGACGTATCCTCGCCCGGGTCGATGTGGTTTTCAGCTAGCTTTTAGTTACGTCGGATGACGACAGAGGGCGCTTCGTGACGTCGTTTCGCGTATTCGTATTCGACAAATCGACTCGACCGAGTCTTTTTATTTTTTTTTTTTAATTTTGCTTAGAAAACGATCGGAAATGCGAATCGATCGATATAAATAGACGAGGAAATAAGTGTCTGACGGGAAGCCGATATTTACGAATGAAAAGTGTTTGTTTACAATTTGGCACTTTTAATGCACGAGAGCGTAAACGGACGAAAATAGAACGTTACCACTCTCCATCCTCTTTTGAAAACTGGTAAAAATATACTATTTTTAGTCTTTCACCTGCATTTTGCCGGTGAAAGTCGTAAACGGGTTTGTATTTTTTTTTGTGTTTCCAAGTAACGAGATTTTCGGTAGCGAGTGGAATTTAACTACGGAGAGTAATTGGGCGCACGTGCGTGGCCTCGGGTTCGAGCGCGCGTGGGTGGACGAAAGAAAGGATTAAACGTAAATATTTATATTTCTTACCTTTCGTACATGGATTATCACTTTTTTTCTAAATTCAATCGGTGAAAGATTTGAGAAATGATAATTTTTTTTAATCCGATTGTGCGAGGCGAAACGAACGTGACTTTGCAGTGCCAACGATGTTTGGCAATGTTTTTAAATATCTTTTTCTTGTCTCCCGTGTTGCGAGTGGTCGAGAAGAGGCCAATTTAGGCCCACCAAAAATAGTCGACTAAAATGGACCGGCTCGAGTGAAATTAGACTTGAAAAAAAAATGTTTTTTTTTTTTCTTTTTTAAAAATGTTTTTTAAATTGTATTTTTGCAGGTGCGCAAAACCGTCGTACGGATTCATAATAATGAATAGGTTGAATAGGAATAATTTGGTCGAACCGTTGACGGCCGAAATGGAGTTTCAAAGACAGGATCCCTTTTTGTTGTACAGGAATTCGAAAAGTGATTTTTATCCCGTTTCAAAGATTTGAACTTTTTTGATTTGAGTTTTTATATTTTTTTTTAAAGCCGTCATTTACGGAATTTGGTTCTACAACGGTGACGATTGCGTCGAAGTCGAAAAATTGATGAAAAAGTACGTTTTATTTTATTTTTTTTATTTTTTTTATTTTTTTTTATTTTTTTTTTTAAAGTCGAGTAATAAATATTATTTTATAGGTTGATGGATTCGATCGGGCATCCGAAAAAGGAGGAAAATATTTCGAATCGAAGTAGAAGTACGTCGAGCAGTGCACCGACACGATTGCGACCGACTTCGTCCGATTCCAAGACCATCGACATTGTATCCATGTTGACCAAAGCTCAGAATGAGTACAACCAGACCAAGGTCAAGACCGAACCCAAACGCATCGACAACGCGATCGATTTAGCCGACGTCGTTCGACCCAGGCCCATGAGAATGAATAATTCGACCGGTCCGCCACCGGATCTCACCATCGGGTCGTCCGTGGCTCGCTCGCCCGAACCCGAGGGAACTTCGGTCAGCGTTGCCGCTCTGTTCGCGAGTGCCGGGCGACAGGTATCGGTCGTCAAACGTTTGTACGGTTTAATTAGGCCGGATTTTAAATGTTTTTTTTTTTTCATTTTTGCAGGAATCGGGTGATTCGGGAAACGTACCAAAGAGGTTAAGAGTCACGCCGGAACGATTGGAAGTCGGAAAATCGGGTTGGCATCCGGATTGCGGTTCGCCGGTCGGCGAATCTCTGCACGCCGTGTTGCAAAGACTAATTTCGAACACGGCTGACGAGGACAAAGAGAAGACGGCCAAATGCCGGCCTTCGAACGGACACGAAGTGACGAAAGCAAAAACTCCGACTGGTCTTTTCGATAATCCGCAAGACACGTCTCCGATTGCCGGCAAATCGACTCGTACTAAAGTACGCTCGGGATTTAAAAAATTTAAAATTTTAAAATTTTTTGTTTTTAATTTTTAGAAGTCGAATTTTCCCGTATCTTTAAGCGCGCCGGTCGGATTTTCTTCCGACATACCTCTCATGTCTCCCATGATGTTCAGCAGTCCGAAAATAGGACCGAAACCAGCTGAAAACACAATTGTAACTTCACCCAGGTTACCTCAAATAAATCTTTTAACCAGAGATCAGTTAGGACAAGCCTTGATTCATTTAATCGAAGTAAATCCGTCGTCGGAATTTTTTTTGAAGGATTAAATTAATTAATTCGTTTTATTCTTGTAGAACGATCGAGAATTTTTGAATACCATTCACGAAGCGTACGTCAAAAGTTTGACAGTACTCACAAGCGATGGCAATAAGTATGAAGTCGCGTGAAAAGTCACAGATTTCGTTTTCTTTTCATTTCGTTTCGTTTATTCGCGAGATGCGAAATGGCAATAACAGTTTTTCGTTCGTATTTTGATTTTATTTCATTGAAAAATTTTGGAAAAAAAGATCTAATAAGAAGATATTTTAGTTTTTAATTATTTGAATTTATCCAGTGATTTGTTTACTAAACTTTAATGCAAATCGCAAAACAATTTTTTTTTATTTATATATTATAAATTTTCTGATAATTTTAATCAGAATTTATTAATTTTTATTTGAATGAAAAATTTTTTTTGATGCAATTTTTTCTTATTCGTTTTGTTACATTTTCTCGAGATTATATCAAATACGGGCTGTTGATGTATATTTTGACTAACCTTATTTTCTCAATAAAAACAATCAGAAAATCCAATTTCCGTACGTTAAGTTTAATTATTAATTAGAAATGGACCGAACCGAATAGGAATAGATATTAAATTCTCGTTTACTCGTACGCGAATGTCGAATTCTTTGATTAAATTCAGTCGTAATTACTTTTTATTAACAATCATTTGAGTCGTACAATTTACTCGAATGAATGTTATATGGTCAATGAGTTGTACTTAAAGGGGAAGTCTAATCGCTATTTATAGTCTTCCAGCCAAAGTTTCAACCTTTTTTTTCTGCTAAGACGAATGGAGAATATTGAAGTAGAGACAAATACAAAATGGGAGTGAATTTGCTGTTTTAAGTAATTATTAACGATTTAAATTTAATTTAGGCACGAAAGTACAAGTTTAGATAAATTTTCAAATTGGTTTGTTTAGATGAATTATGTTAAGGTTTATTTCGGTTGAGATGCTGGACTTTGATTCACTTTTAGCACTCCAGACTGGGTCGAGTTAATAGGAAATCTACTTGAGATTCTAGAAGACTGGAAGAGCATGTGTGAGGAGTAACAAATTCAATTAAGTTGCCCGAATTACATAATATCTTGTAATCCGATTTGCAGTTTAATAATTTCTTTATGTTTTCTTAACAAATAAATTAACAAAATTCGGGTTTTACTATTGTCAAATATTTTTACTTCATAAAGAATTCGGTATTAAAATTTTCCAAATTTGATCTAAACGCAAATTAATTTACAATTATAAATTGTATCATAATTATAAACAAATTAATTCGAAAAACAAACAAATTACGAGTTATTAATTCGTGATTTGTAATTTTCAATTCTAAAATTTATAATTAATTGTGAAAGAATTGCAATTATGTGTTGTGCCTCGTTCTTTGACCGGTTAGGTATTAAATAAGGACACGGGTTTGAATTATAACGATGTAATATGTGATTTATTTGTAATACAAAATTAATAGATAAATGGAAACAGGCAGAAGATGGGAGTTTACAGATAACAGCTCTTGCAAAGGTACAATAAATGGAAAACAATTAATGCAAGGGTAGACTTTGTTGCACTCCCACTTCCCTTCCTGGTTGATGCGGGGAAATGGTATATTTGGCAAGTTGACTGGGCAAACTCGCATGGTGTTGGATCGAAAAGATTTTACACGGTTAATTTTAAAAACTACAGCTAACGATTTTTTATTCGTATGTAAGGGGGAGGTCTTTAGATCTGTGGTCGTACAATTAATATTAAATTTACTCAAACATGTCGTGATCTCAATTTGATATTTTATATTAATTGGGGTCACGATGATATTGCGACCTCATCATCGCGCACATGTTGCAGAAATTAACCGCCTGACCTCGGCCTCACACTTCACCCTAACAGGTAGACAAAAGAGACGGTGAGGTATCACCCTGAGGGGGGTGGAGAGCAATGATAACCAGCTTTGTTTCTTGGTTTTTGTCCGGCTGACCCGTGGCGACTTGTCGTTGCCAGATTACCCGCGTTCTATCCACCAGAACACTCGAGGGAATATAAGGAGCGTTGACGGGAAGTCATGATCAGAATCATACCCCAGCAACCAAAACCACAGAACTAGCAAGAGCCTACCAGAACCTCACTGTCGAGCCATACTAAAACAGAATATAGGAGGGACCGAGGACATGGGCTACGCAATTCTAAGGTTGCTCGACCAACAGGTTGTTTGAGAGACGAAGACGAAAATCGCCGGAGAAGAATGCCATTGCCCCAAGAGGATGACACCAGCACCGGCGCGTGCCCCGTAAGGAACATCAGGACCACGATCCGAGTCGCATTGTTACAAGATTAAAAGTCTCGTAGTGTCTTTTACAATTACCCGACCGGAAGTCGCGGTAATATTTTTCTGTAAATAAATAACGAGATGGTTAATCATTCCTTCAATCAAAGGTTGGTTAATTATCAGAGAGTTATTTATAAGTGTTTAATGTGTTAATCTCCTAGTCTGGACCTGTGTGGCTATAATTAGCTGATTAGTGTTAACTTCAACCAGATGCTAATTATGAGAGCACATGTCTTCATTGTAGCAAGTGCCCATTAGATGGCATTTTGGTGGACGACTTTGGCCATTTCATCCAATTGGATGGAAATGGAAAAGGCCGAGTGTCCAAAGAGTGGAGATTGGGTGTTTTCACCCTCTTTGCATAGAAAAGATTAGTTGGCTATAAAAGCCAACACAGTGTTCTGTTCTTGCTTGCTTTTATTACCTTTGAATGTTTGATAACATGATTGATCTAATGTTTGACTTTGGTCACATTGATTGATATATTTTGCACAGACTAGCAAATAGCTTGACGTGGAAATGAATTCAGTGCGTACCTGAATTAAACTGGATTAAACCTGGATTAAACTCGCACATCACTCGATGTACGAAAAGATTCAAAGTAATTACAAGAAGCATCGGCGAGAACATAAAAAGAAATTCCGTTTGATCGATTTTGAGCTTGTAGATTTCGTGTGGAAAACAACATATCACTTGTCAAATTCTGAGGAAGGCTTCGCTGCTTACATATTTATGGCATAACATCACATTTGCATTTTCTCTTATTTTCATTCCATGTTTTTTGTTTAATCATAGTTAATTTGACTTTAACAATTTTTATTTTCTTTTTATTTAAAACAAAAATGATCTTTTTTACTTAAATCTAATTTCCTTTTTTATTACATAAACTTAAACTATCATTGGCAACCATGACCTAATCTCTCATATGTTGTGCATCGACATGGTAAACATTTTATAGTGCAATATCCGGTTTGTTCTGAAATTCCATGTCAGTCTCAACAATATATTTGTTGAATTTTTTAATCCCCCTTAATTCTACTCTTCCTGAAAACTATTTGCTTGCCTGAAGTGCGCCCTCAGAGGATACGTGGATAGGAACGCCGTGTGGGCACCCGACGTTTTGCCATTGATCATCAAGGGAGCCTTAAAAGGGTCAGGGGCGAAAAGATGGACTATCTGCCAGAGTATTAACAAATGTGGGAAATACTTTAAAATTACGTAAGGAATACCCTTATGACGTCGGATTAATTTAATTAATTTACTAATTACGGCAATGTTTTAGTTGAGTGGGAATTAGTGCGCCAGCCAAACCACTCTACCCACTATCCTTGTAACGGTTGTAAATACCAACCGTATAACGCAACCAAGATGGCTGACCGGAAGTAGCGCCAGTCATTACTAAAAGCAATTTGAATATGAATATCTCACATGAGATATTTAAAGTCCCAAACAATCGTTTTAGTGTATTTTGAAGTTTACTCCCCACGTGTGTCTATTT
>JAQFZU010000605.1:0-22477 GCA_034696185.1 Henia vesuviana | reverse complement strand
TAAACAATATAATAAATAAAACATAAAATTATAATTAATTAACTGTTACTTTACAATTAATTATCCATAATACAACACGACTTCCAATCAACCCTTTACGTTTGAATTTTGTGTATGTTGCTCGTATAGCTCAGTGCTGTATTAGCTAATTTTTAAATTTATTAATTTTTGTTTTTTATGGTTAAATTATTTATGTATTGTTCCATTTCCGGTTCAACCCTTGATTGTACAACGAACAAAGAAGGAAGAACCATCCAAGTCTACGAGCAATGTTATTACGCCAGCGGGAAGGATTGTGATAATAATTATTTCTTCTGCTATAAACTAGGCCATTACAACCATTCGTGTCTTCAGAGAAAGCCTTACAAGGCGCCAAACTTGATTAATCTGTCCAACGATCAAAAAGATCACCGACAACCACCACCAGAAGGAGCACCGATCGCGAAGAAGCCTCGATGAAGCGACAACTTTGCTATAAAAGAAGAATTCAAACCTCTTGTGGCTCGGTTAGATAAGTGTAATATGTGCCAAGAATCAGGTCATATTACTAAAGATTGTCCAGTGTTAAAAAACTTGCTGGCGGGGGTGGTAACAAAATAACTGCACCCTTAATAATTTTATCATCTATTACAGATTCAGGTTTACAAAATAATTTAGATAGGATAAATTTTCAGCTTTTCAAGTCAGAAACAGTCGTGTTGTCGATTTCAATGTCGATCTTTGTCGAGTCCAGAAAGTCTGAAACGTTGGAAAAAATGAGGATGATGGCTTTTAGTCAACCTGGTGTTGATAGATCTCACCTTAAAGTAACTTTAGAAGGTTTTAAAATGCTTGCTTTGACAGACACCGGAGCATCTGGATGCTTTATCAGTCAGTAATTGCTACATCAGATGGGTATCAAAGACTTCAAGGTCAGGCTGACTCATCCTAATTTAAGAACAAAAGGAGTAGAGATTCTGCATAAACACCTAGGTAAAATTAGCATTAATATTAATTGGGGACTCTGCAGTCCACAACCTTTACCTTCATTGTTTTGCCAAGTGAGACCCCTCGTGTGATTTTAGGCTACAACTTTATGCGAAAACTGGTCTAGAAATGGAGCCAACAGATCAGAAAATTTCGTGTAAGTTTTTACCAGAATGGTATGTTTCATATGCAAAATCTGTAAAGAATAGGTCGAATAAAAGTTGTATGTTAACTCCACCCGGAAACGTCCGATCAGACGCCAATCCGACAATCACTACAAATGTATTGAATTGCGAGCACGTTGTAAATACACTCAAATGGACAGACAAACTTGTAGAAAAAACATCATGTACTGATTCTCAGCGAGACGCGCTGAAGGTCATGTTGGAATTACTAAAACAAGCATTTAATGACCAGCCTGGCTGTACAACTTTAATAAAACATAAGATAGTCCTTAATGGTGTTCCGAGGAAATCGCCGTACAGAATGTACAATCCCGCTAAGAAAGCAATCCTCACGAAGTCGGTGGATGAACTGATTTCAGCCGACTTGATTGAGAAAGCCGAAGGACCTTATGTAAGCCATCCAGTGATAGTAGCAAAGCCCGATGGATCTTACTGGACGACATCATTATTTTCTCCAAAACATTTGAGGAATATCTCGAACATATTCAAATTGTAGTAGAAAAATTAATGAAAGACTGGCTCTCAGCATGCCTAAGTCAAAGTTTGCACAGTCTGAGATTAAGTTCCTAGGCTACTACATCAATGCTGATGGTATACAAACTAATCCCCTGAATGTTCAGGCTATTAATGTGTTTAAGAGGTCGGGAAACCTAAAAGAGACTCAGCGCGTTTTATTAATGACTGGATTTTTGCGTAAATTTATTTCGAATTATGCTGCAATTGCAAAACCTCTGTCGTCATTGACCAAGAAATCAGAGAAGTTTGTGTGGCTCGAGATTCATGAAAAGTCTTTTGAAAATCTGAAAGTAGAACTTGTAAAACGCACAACTTAAAGTAAACTTGACTTTGAAAAATCGTTTGTAATCCGAACTGATGCATCGCATGTTGGCTTAGGTGCCCTGTTGATGCAGGAAGTTCCTGATGTTCATGGTAAAATGACAGCTTTGCTGATTGCATATACAAGTAGGATTTTAAAGGGTTCAGAAGTCCATCACTCTACTCTAGAACTTGAGTGCCTAGCTGTCATATGGGTGGTCGAATGCTTTTGTCCGTTTGTACAGTACACTAAGTTTACTGTAGAATCTGATGTGCAAGCACTAACTTTGTTGATGTCAACCCCGGAGCCGTCTGGCAGATTCGGCAGGTGGGCATTAAAACTCCAGTGTGGTTTTAAGATAAATTATCAAAAAGGTACGTATAATAAAATTGCAGATGCACTTTCACAAGCACCTTTGAGCGATGAATTTATCCCAGTAAACGACCATGTCAAGAAAAATGAAATTCATCAGTACTGGCCTAACTGGAATTGCAGTGACAATCTGAAATTAAATAATCATGTGAATCATGCATTTAAAAAATATTTCAGATACCAGACTTTTACTCGTTAATGATGTGGCTGGTACCCAGGTACCACCCACAATCGAGTGAAAGAGAAGATAGAGAAAGAGACTCTCTATAGTACTGTTACAAATTAATTAGTGATGTACCTCCCTCCAGAAACGAAATAATTTCCGAGCAGAGACAAGATCATCGATTGCATAAAATCTGGCCTTATTTGGAGTCAGACGAAACAATGCAGCGATCCTAGTTGAAGAAGATGAGTAAAAAGCACTTGAAAGATTTTCAAAATAGATTGTGTAAATATGCAATAGATGGCGAAACGATTGTTTGTTTTGCTCCGATGTTTGAAGAAGAGCTAGGTGATACAGGTAATGGTTTTACATGTAATGGTCAGCTATTCCTCATACACTCATACATAGAGCATTGTTTGCATCTCATGGTCACCTCTTGAGTGCTCATGGTGGAATGGCCAAGACGTTAGCCCATACCAAGCAGTTGTATCACTGGCTCAAGATGTCTGCCGATATCTAAAGATTCGTGATAGGATGTCAGCAGTGCAAACAATACAAGCGATGTCAGCAGAGACTCACAGCGGGTGAGTATGTGCCTCATGTAATGATGGCTCCTTGGGAGACTATCTGCGTCGACCTAATGGGCCCAAAACCAGCTGGCAAAGGTCAATTGTGGTGGCTACTCGTAGTCATCGACCAGTGTACTAAATATCTCAAACTTTTTGCACTTGCGAAAGCTTCTGGTTCTATTATTACAAAAAAATTGCACATAATGGCCAATGGCTAACTGGGCATGTTTGTTTCTCTTTCAAGAAAAAAAGAAGCGTTCCGATCTCTGAAAAGATAGGATGTGGAGTGTGTCATGGCCCGAGTGTTTGATAGGTTGGGCCTACAGTAGCAGACTATCTACATAAGTGGTGAGTGGCAACCGTAGATGATCAGGAGACTACAATGTATGTATGGCTATCCCACATAGCCAAGTAACCGCAGTGAAATGGCTCCTTGTTTAAGGGTAACCAAACCTCAAGCGCAAGATCGGTGATCTCGATCCTGCGGTCATTACTAATAAAGGTCTCGAATTCCTAAACCATGCGTTACCGGGTGGGGCACGTGATAAATGAATAACATGGATATATAACAACATGAAGCAATGACATAACTTTAATAAAAATAATATTCTTCTATTGACTTTTATTTTGCAATAATGCCATTAGCGTTTCAAGTAGTGCAGTAATTGATATAAGATGAGAAATAACTTGAATTTTTGCTACCTGAAGTCCCAAAATTTAGAATTAGCCTTGTAATACTTGATATGTCTCGAATATTCCGAAATACCTCGAAAATTTCCCAACCAAACATCATAACTTCGATTACTTAATACAAAACCTGCATAAAACAAGACAAAATTTGTTTACTACTTTATGCGAATTAACTCAACAGCATATCACCTAAACTTTCGTTACTGAGGACAAACACTTCAGGCACTTCTAAGCAAATGTGTGGCTCATTTGATAATCAAGGCTAAAAAGGAGAGAGAAGAGACAGTTAATCCGAAAGGAGCGAGGAACAAAGACGAGTACGAGCGGAAACGAGAAAGAGCGGGAAACAGTCCATCACACAAAATTGCATTTTTGTAAAATTCAAGTTTGTTTATAATCTTAGCAACAATTGATGATTGGTGAGCATTGCAGTGATATAGTGGAATGAAAATGGTTGTTAATAATAAACAGATTGACACATTTATGCTAAACAGTAGGGACTAATGGAAACAATAATCTTTAAAGCAACAGCATTTAAATAAGCTTGTAGCTATATTGCAGCTATTCAATACAGAATTTAAACAAGTTTTCTTCCATATTACTGAATAATATCTGAACAATTAATCTTAAAACGTATTAAAGAACCGTATCTGATATAACAGAAAATTCCAACAACAATGAATAAAAAAAATATGATGAAAATCCACCTGCATTAGTTGCAAATGATGTCTGACTTTCAAAGAAAATTACATTTATAATTTTCATGTCGTTATTAATAATTTACAATTTTTATAAGTTTTATAATAAATATTATACTTGAATGGATGGACAGATGAATGTGTTGTGGAACATTTGTTTATAATTTATCAATTGATCATTTATTGTGTTAATCATATTTTACAATTATCAATAGATAGAGAGGAGTAAAGACGGAGTTTGGCGGGACCCACACCTTTTATTACAATTTATTTCGACCATTATAGCTTTTGTAATTCTTTCATGTAATCACTAGTAATAAATGTAGTTAGTTTGTTTTTGATAAAAGCATAGTCTTTATTAATAACAAAATAAACATTGGTCGAAGAGACGGTTGAGATCGTGGGTGTATCTTTTCACGAGCGACGCAGGCGAGTCGCAGACTCAAGAACTAGGTATCAACCCACATGGGTGAGAATAGATAATTTAATGGTAAATTCAATTTATTTTTGTACTTGAGGATATAATGAGAAAATATATTTATTTTAATGCTTTGTCTGAATATTTCAACACAATCTTAATTACAAATCGAATTATTCAATTCAATATGTTCTATTATTTTATCGTTAACACGTTTCAATCGATCTCGATCAGTATCAATTACAAAATCGATATGACTAAACATAGCACCTTCCATCTGGACCTTAATTGATGATTTAACGTATCTCGATGCCATTTCTGCACTCAGTGGATTTGCCGCCACATCGTTGGCACCGTAGAAAAGAGATGTTGGTGTGGTAATACGACTCCAGTCAAATACTGGTGGTATTTCCTAAAAAGTAATTGTCTATACTTAAAAAAAAAAATTATTTTACTGGAATCTACCGTTCCATATCGTCTAAGGTTCTCTTTACGGTCAAAATCATAACGCCTTATATATTCGTGTATGTTCATCTTTAAAAACATTTCAAAAATTTACCTAGTTTTTTATAGACATTCGCATTGATTTTACCTGCCCGACATTTACAATTGTCCGAAATGAAGTGCCACTAGTTATACTTGTGGATAACAAAGCAAAGTTCTCCTAAAATGGAATTAAAAAGTAAAGTCAGATTATGAGTTAAGAGTTAGATTGAAATTTACCGCATAAGTTATTGTTGGAGTATAACCAAATACTAAATGTGCGAATAATAGGCAGAGATCATAGCCGAAAGTGAGGCAAGCTACTGGGATTCCGTAGTAAAGGAGTTTTGCAAACAGTGATGTTGGCAACGTTGTTCTGAATACTGTGTCATATACATTCTGATTAAAAAAATAATGTGATAAATGAGTATCTGATGTTATGAAAGTTTTCATTATAAATTATTTTTTGTTATGACTATTGGGAATCTTTATCTTTTGATAATTTTATCTTTAAGTCTACCATTTGGCTACCATAGTTTATTTAGTCTTCTATGAAAAAAAGATATGATTTCAATAGCTCGAACTATTTACTTAATTTGTATTTACTAGGAACTTTCCAACTTTAATTTGAGTAATTATCATTAAAAACTGATGCAAGAAAACTGAAAAATAAGTTAAAAATTATTTTATTTGCTGTTGTCACAGGATTTGGCAGATTCGAGGCAGTTAGTATAAAGCAGCACAGAATGGGAGGTAAAGGGGGGTTTATACAACTATGTGTTTAGTCCTTAATCAACTGCAGTGTACACTCTTAGAAAAAAAGGTATAGAGAGGTACAGAGGTATCCAAATAGTGACAATTTCAACCCAAGTTATACTTCTAAAGGTGGATAAATGTCACTATTTGGATACCTCTGTACCTCTGTATACCTTTTTTTCTAAGAGTGTAAACATAAAGCTAAATATTAGGACCCAGGTTAAAATTCTCGTATAAACTCATACATTTACCCATAGATTTTTAAAAGTTTCAATGGGTTTAATGGGTTCCCTAACAATGATGGTGAATTTTAAGGGTTATATTGTGGGGTTTGATGGGGTGTGTCTAATAAGTTGGGTATACTCCAATTGGAGTACCCCATTGGAGTACCCCATTGGAGTACCCCAATTTATAACAAAATTCTCAAATCTTGTAAATAAGCAAAAAGTAATAATAAAATAATTAGTTTAAAATTTTCTTAGTTTGTAAAAATTTATTAATAGCAAAGAAAATTGTTATGTCCTCTGATATTAAAAGTAGAATAAAGCATCGCTTTGAGTTGGTAACAATAACAATCGCGGGGGTGTTTGACTGTTGGCTCAATTCAATTTATAATAATCATTTAATTTGCAATAATCAGTTATGTAAATACCATCCTTTTGTTTGAATAAATATAATTTAGTCGGACTGCAAAATTCAAAGAGTTGAGTTGTCTTTTTCCATCGCCCGTGAAATACCATCTGCCCGGGCGATGAGGCCCACACTAGGGCTACAGTTTCGCCATGTTTAATTCGATCCCTGAGGGTCTTTAAGACAATCGTCGGAATTCCATCACCGGGATTAATTTGTTGCGATCAGTATGTAACAAAAATAGATATTTTCACATTTGTTTTTACGAATGTTCGTGCCACCTTTTCCAGCTCTCTCCTGTACTAATTAATGCATCAATATTAACAACCTAAAATATAAAAAACTAAAAATATGTAACTTATTGATTAATCACATCAGTTAAATTGGAGTACTCCAATGGGGTACTCCAATTGGAGTATACCCAACTTATTAGACACACCCGGTTTGATGGTCGGTTATGGGTAATGTGGGTAATAAAGGGAAAACACATCAATGCCCATAAAAATTCCCATAAAAAATCATGGGTCCCATGTCAGAATTTTTATGGGAATTTTAAGCTGGGGAGCAAGCAATATTAGATCTCCTCAAATGACTAAAAAAGGGCTACAGTATTATGTACATAAAAAGCATAAAATATAAGCTTTTTAATTTATAGTGTTTGAAGACACTTTTTCAGTTAACTCTTTTCCGGTGTGTAATGCTCTTCAGCCCAGTAAAAGGCCAGCAGAGTTGCCAGAAGCTAAAGCTAAGACTTGAGCCAGAAGGCCAAGGTCAGGATTAGTGTTAGTGTTATTCATTGGGCCTAAAGCGTTAGACCCAACCCAGCTGGAAAAATCTGCAGAAAATCTGTCAAATTCTGCAGAATTTATTAAGAATCAGTAGAAAAAGTGCAGAATGGGCTAAAGTTTTGCGGAATTTTTACAGAAAACTAAAAAGTGGCCAAATTCCTGCAGAAATTTTCCAGAAAACTGCAGAATGTGCCAAATTTTTGCAGAATTTCTACAGAAACTTCAAGAATTCTACAGAAAAACTTCAAATAATTCTGCAGAATTTCTCCAGATTTTTACAGCTGGGCAGAATCTGCAGTAGGCATTAAATGCAATATCACAATAATTTTAAAGCAGAATTGAACTATGAATATTTACCTTGAACATATTAGAAAAGTGAAACATTAACAAAAACCCAATGGATGTAAGGTATTTCATATGTATTGCTGGTCCCAAAGCTACATTTCTTGAAATCTATAAAATTTGTTAAAACAAGCGAGTAACCCCGAAATTTTTTTACTTTATCATTTTTAGTTTATAATTTTTACTTTATCATTGTATTCCACTTTAGTTGCAAGCATCGTCATTGATGTTAAAGTTGATAAAGAATAAGTAACCAATGCCAATTTAGGTTTATTCGTATTTGTTCGCAAAATATAATCGATCATTGATGGTAAATCATAATCTCCCATTTCTTCCCAACTGTTAATGATTGAATATAAAAAAAAGAATTTGTTTTATCACATTAAAATTAGTATTTGCAATAATGTAGCAATATTGATGTTGAGTGAGACATTAGTTTAATTTTTGTATACCTGAAATCCCAAAATTTTGAATTTGATTTGGAGTAATTGAGATGCCTCGAGTATATCAAATTACCTCGAAAATTTCCCAACCACACATCGTAACCTCGATTACTTAACACAAAACCTGCAGAAAACAAGACAAAATTATTTACTACTTTATGCGAATTGACTCAACTGCTAATAACCTAAACTTTCGTTACTGAAGAGAAACGCTTGTGGTGTCGAATCAAGTCCGCTTAAAATTAGCACGGGACTATCGCAGTTTCCTTTGTTTTTTAATCGGAAAAGCGTTATTACATAACCATCTTTAGTAGTTACTTCGTGTCGTTCGAACGAATGTCCGAATCTCGTAATTTGCTTCTCCTGAGAATAAATTTGCAAGGACTTAATGTTAATATTTATATCTTTGTACTTACGATGCCACCAACTCCAATGTTGTAGAGCTCAAATTTCTTTTTAATTTTAGCCACAATTAATGATCGGTGAGCATTGCAGTGATATTGTAGAATGATAATGCATGTTAATATTAACCAGGTTGAAACATTCATGCTAAATTGTTGTGAATTATCCTGGAAATACAATAATCTTATTAAGTAATTCTAATAGTCAATAACAATCAAATTAGCATAAAACTGTGTCGGCAACCAAAACGAAAATAGTTTCAATTGAGAATGCAAAAACGTTTTTTTTATATTTCTCAATTGTATCTAATTAATCTATCTTGATGTACAATTGATGATCTTATCTTCACCTGCTGACCGATCCTATCTTATAGTAGGATTGTATTGTTCATCGATTAGTTTCCATTAATAAAATCATGCCTGACCTTCAAGAATGCAACAACCGCCTCATGCATACCTTCAAAAAAACTAATGGTAAACTTCACTAATGTCGGGTCCAAGGTGCTAAATTCAAAACTCGGGGGTCCCTAAACTATTCTTTAAAAACCAAAATGAAATTTATAAAAGATAAATTTAATAAATTATATAGAAACTATTTGAAAATATATATTACAATGAATTTTCAAAATTTTAACGTTGTACACAAAATGATAAAGGAAAGAAAAAAAATTATATTTAATATTCTTTGTGGCCTAAATGGGAATCTTTGGAAATAAATTTGTTGATTTGTTTTTTTTTTAAATTATTTGTCACCCTTCTCTTCCAGGGTTGATGATGGCGAAGGTGATTTTTGCTGAGAGAGTTTTCTCTTGGGGTAGTGGGTACACTGTAAAAAGTAAAGGTGCCAAAGGGTGCCAAAAAGCACCTAGAGGTGCCTCAAAGTGCTAGTAGGTGACAAATAGCACTTTTACAAGCAAAAAGGTGCCATAAAAGTGCCCACACTTCTTTGAGGGTGCCTTTCTCTCTTAGTGGGTGCCTTTGTTTTTTCCAGGGTGCCATCCTAGGTTAAAATTCCCATATGAACACATAAATTTTCCCACAAACCTTTAAGTTTCAATAGGAAAGATAGGTTCCCTAACAATAATAGGAAATTTTAAGAGTTATTTTGTGGGTTTTGATAATGAGATGTGGGTAATGTGGGAAATAGGCCAAAAACACATCAATAACCCATCAATTACCATAAAAATCCCCATAAAAAAACCAAGGGTCCCATGTGAGAATTTTTATGGGAATTTTAAGCTGGGATTGTCTCTGCAAGGGTGCCATTTTTCACCCAAGGGTAATTATATCTTTTAAGCTTGCCAGTTATACCTATTAATATATTTTCGAACTGTCAACTTTATTCTCAGACCCATATCTATTTGTTTAAACATAATATAAAGCAAAATACTGGTCATAATAGATTATTATTTTAATATGTAAGCAATGTTTTTATGTGACAATTTTCCTTGTGCAAAGAAGTTTTTATCTTATAAATCATTTACTACACATTTAAGAATTAGACATAAAAATGGTCCAAACATAAAAATAACTTGAGATTTGTACATTAACATTTTGATTAAGATAGAATTTACTTGAAAATATAGATGGATTGGAATCTTGTTATAAGCAAACAACCAATTTAATAAGTCAAGGTGACTTCATTTTAAATATGTGGCCTAGTGGTCTAGTGGTTAGTGTGGTTGTCTCTAAAACTGACGTATGCAGGTTCAATTTCCATCCGACATTGGTAGCTTTTTTTTGGGTGAGGAGAAAAGGAAAATAGCATTTTTTTGGAAGAAACTCTAAACCATTTGTCCCATGTTTGGAAGATTTTCCTTGCATGATAAAAAACCAAAGTGACAAAATTACCAGGCGGAGAGCTCACCTCTTGGTATCAGTGTTTAGCTGCATAGCAGAAATATGGCCAATGTTAAATAGCCCTGCTTATAAACCAAGCATAAATAAAAATTTAACAAAAATGGCAGTGATTCAATACATGGATTGCATGTCCGAATGTCATCAGTTCCTTGTGCATCGATGTATTTATTCCGATGGAACTTTGTCAAACAAAAGGTGAATCCTGTCAGATTAGGTTGTCCAAAACTGAGTTATATTGCTTGTGTTTAATATGTTGTTTGCTTTCTGTTGATAAAGAGGTGTATAATGAGTTATAAGGCAGTTGCTACTGTTGTGTATAGCTATTGATGTTGGCTGTGATCGATGGTTCAAGGTCGTTCTCAGTTTAACTGTACTCTCGATGTGAGGGTTACATATAAAGTGCATCTCTGGAAATAAATACTCATCTTTAAACAATTAAATTCTCTCTCATTTCTGTCGATCTTAGCGTACGATCCAACAAATCCCTTATCGAGACAGGGTATAGTGAGAGGCGACCACTGCCCTACACCACGAAAGGTGCAATCTTTTAGGTGCCAATGACTGTTGTTCCCAGGTATAAGAGGCCATTACTTTTGTATTTTCAGTTAGTTGAATATATTACATGCCATCTCATGATAATAATTCGAGCCCAGGAACAAAAGGAATTCCTCCCGTTCAAAATGAACCGTTTGAAGACAAACCAGAAGTTGGTTCAATGTGTCTTGTAAACCCAGTGAGCGATATCTTGTGATTAAGAAATAATGCGATTGCATTATCCGATGTCTCGTAAATCACTCAAATTCCAAATAATGTATTTTGTGCCCAACCATGTGTTCCAGTGTGATCCCAATAAGTAACTGCATGTGTAGATAAGTAGTTTCTGCCATTCAGCCTTTTGTTAATGTTAAAGCCACGTAACTTAATTTCGCGCCCTTTTGTATCTTTAGTATTTGTTGTAGTTTGGTTAGTTAGCTTAGCTTAGTGTTTGTGTTAGTGTTAGTAAATGCAGTTCTGTGCAACTCTATATTCTGTTCTTTCTCAATTTTTAGTAATGGTGATAAGAACCTCTTTTGTATTAAATGTAAATACTAATTATTAAGTGTTATTATGTTAAAGGTTTATTACTATAAATTGTAAACATAGTAATTGTTTAATTGGCTGATTAATAAATCCTGTCTTTGATTTGAAAAAAGAACGAAGTCAGATAATTTTTCTTAATGATTTTACCGGGGTTTAGTAAATAAACAGACTTGGGAAAAGTCACCGTCACAAATGGAGTCCGTGACAGGATATTTAGATTTTTCTACTTTAGTTTTTTTTTGTTTGTTACTCAGAAGTAACATTATGTTTAGTTTTGAGTTTTGGAATGATTGATTAAATTTTATTTTGTATTTCATTAATTGACTGAGTGTGTTGAGCATCAGGCATGCAGAGCAAATGGCATAGCCTTGGCCAGGTTTGTGCATGTTGGCAGAACCCTGGCGCACAACGAAACGTTGCAGGAATAGGACAAGGGAAATATCTTGTCCCCGGAGCCTCGTGGATTGTGAATTTGTGTCCATTGGTTGTATCACCCATACCTAATCCCAAGGGCATACGTATCATACCTAAGTGAACTGCCAAATGGTGCGAGTGCATACGGACAATACCCCGCACCTTCAAAATTATTCCTCAGATGTTGGTTAGTTTTTCCTTAGTTTTGGGGTTGGTAAAAATTTTAATTTTTGCCAAAAGTCTAGAGTTAAGCTTGGAATTTTTAACATTGAGCTTTAACTCCTGTTCCAAAGGTCAACCTTAATCTTGAGAATTCCGAGCGATGTGCTTTTAGTCAGACTTATTTCAGAAACTGAGTCAAACTTTTCCCATCTTTTGTTGTCATTTCCCTAGGAGGTCCTGACCCACTTGAAAGTCCAACTTTAGTCTAGAAGGTCGACTAGCCAGCCGATCCCTCGAACAATTGCCTGACTTTCAATCCACCCTTTACATTTGAATTTTGTGTGTGTTGCTTGTATAGCTCAGTGTTGTATTAACTAATTTTTAATTTTATTAATTTTTGTTTTTTTTGGTAAAATTCTTTATGTATTGTTCCATTTCCAGTTCAACCCTTGATTGTCTAATAGTCTAATAGTGACAACGAGCAATGTTATTACGCCAGCGGGAAGGAATGTGATATTTCTTCTGCCATAAAGCAGGCCATTACACGCATTTGTGCCTCCAGAGAAAGCCTTACAAGGCGCCGAACGTGATTAATCCGTCCAACAATCGAAAAGATCGCCGACAACCACCACCAGAAGGAGCACCAATCGCGAAGAAGCCTCGATGGAGCGACAACTTTGCTACGAAAAAAGAATTCAAACCTCTTGTGGATTGGTTAGATAGGTATAGAATGTGCCAAGAAACAGGTCAAATTATTAAAGATTTCCCAGTGTTAGAAATCTTGTTGGCAGGGGTAATAAGAAAATAACTGCACCCTTGATAATTTTATCGTCTATCACAGATTCAGGCTTACAAAATAATTTATGTAAGATAAATTTTCAGCTTTTCAAGCCAGAAACGGTCGTGTTGTCGACTTCAACGCCGATCTCTGTCGAGTCCAGAAAGTCTGAAACGTTGGAAAAAATGAGGATGATGGCTCTTAGTCAACCTAGTGTTGTTAGACATCACCTTAAGGTAACTTTAGAGGGTTTTAAAACGCTTGCGTTACCCGAGCATCTGGATGTTTTATCGGTCAGCAATTGCTGCATCAGATGGGTATCAAAGACTACGAGGTCAGACTGACTCATCCTAGTTTAAAAATAAAAGAAGTAGGGATTCTGCATAAATCCCTAGGTAAAATTAGCATTAATGTTAATTGGGGACTGCAGTCCACAACCTTTACCTTCATTGTTTTGTTGAGTGAGACCACTCATGTGATTTTAGGCCACAATTTTAAGCGAAAACTGGTCTAAAAATAGAGCCAACAGATCAGAAAAGTATTGAATTGTAAGCACATCGTAAATACACTCGAATGGACAGACAAATTCGTAGAGAATATATCGTGTACCGATTCTCAGCGAGGCGCGCTGAAGGTCATGTTGGAATTACTAAAACAGGCGTTTAATGACCAGCCTGGCTGTACGACTTTAATAAAACATAAGATAGTCCTTAATGGTGTTCCGAGGAAATCGCCGTACAGAATGTACAATCCCGCTAAGAAAGCGATCTTCACGAAGTCGGTGGATGAACTGATTTCAGCCGGCTTTCTCAATCAAGCCGAGGGACCTTATGTAAGGCATCCAGTGATAGTAGCAAAGCCCGATGGATCTTACTGGACGACATCATTATTTTCTCCAAAACATTTGAGGAACATCTCGAACATATTCAAATTGTAGTAGAAAAATTAATGAAAGTAGGACTGGCTCTCAGCATAACTAAGTCAAAGTTTGCACAGTCTGAGATTAAGTTCCTAGGCTACTACATCAATGCCAATGGTATACAAAGTGATTCCCTGAAAGTTCAGGCTATTACAGCGTTTAAGAGGTTGGAAAACCTAAAAGAGATACAGTGCTTTTGAGGAATGACTGGATTTTTGTGTAGACTTATTTCGAATTACGCTGCAATTGGAAAACCTCTGTCGTCATTGACCAAGAAATCAGAGAAGTTTGTGTGGCTCAAGATTCATGAAAAATCTTTTGAAATTCTGAAAGTAGAACTTGTTAAACGCACAACTTAAAGTAAGCCTGATTTTGAAAAATCATTTGTAATCCGAACTGATGCATCGCATGTTGGCTTGGGTGCCGTGTTGATGCAGGAAGTTCCTGATGTTTATGGTAAAATGACATCTTTGCCGATGGCATATGCAAGTAGGATTTTAAAGGGTGCATCACTCTACTCTAGAACTTGAGTGCCTTGCTGTCATATGGGCGGTCGAACAATTTTGTCCGTTTATACAGTACACTATGTTTACTGTAGAATCTGATGTGCAAGCGCTAACCTGGCTGATGTCAACCCCGGAGCCATCTGGCAAATTCGGCAGGTGGGCTTTAAAACTCCACTGTGGTCTGTTTAAGATAAATTATCAAAAAGATACGTATAATAAAATTGAAGATGCATTTTCACGAGCACCTTTGAGCGATGAATTTATCCCAGTAAACGACCACGTCGAGGAATATGAAATTCGTCAGTACTGGCCTAACTGGAATTCCAGTGACAATCTGAAATTAAATAACCATGGATTCAGTCATTTAAAAAATATTTCAAATACCAGACTTTTACCCGTTAATGATGTGGCTGGTTCCCAGGTAACCACCCACAATTGAGTGGAGAAAAAATAGAGAAAGAAACTTTCTATAGAACCATTACAGAATTAATTAGTGATGTACCACCCACCAGAAACGAAATAATTTCCGAGCAGAGACAAGATTGTCGATTGCATGAAATCTGGCTTTATTTGGAATCAGACGAAGCAACGCAACAATCCTAGTTAAAGAAGATGAGTAAAACGCACTGGAAAGATTTTCAAAATAGATTGTGTAAATATGCAATAGATGGCAAAATGATCGTTTGTTTTGCTCTGATGTTTGAAGAGCTAGGTGATACAGGTCATGGGTTTTAAAGCAGTTATTCCTTATACACTCATACATAAAACATTGTTTGCATCTCATGGTCACGCCTTAGTGCTCATGGTGGAATGGCCAAGATGTTAGCCCATACCAAGCAGTTGTATCACTGGCCCAAGATGTCTGCCGATGTTCAAAGATTCGTGACAGGATGTCAGCAGTGCAAACAATACAAGCCGTGTCAGCAGAGACCCACAGCGGGTGATTATGTGTTTCAAGTAATGAGGCTTCTTGGGAGACTATCTGCATCGACTTAATGGGCCCGAAACCAGCTGACAAAGATCAATTGTGGTGGCTACTCATAGTCATCGACCAGTGTACTAAATATCTCAAACTTTTTGCACTTGCAAAAGCTTCAGGTTCTATTATTACAAAAAAATTGCACAAGATTAGCTGCAGGCACGATAATCCGAGAAAGATCATCAATGACAATGGTCCACAGTTTATTAGCATCATCTATAGAGAGTATTGTCAGCAAAACGGTATCAAAGTAGCTCACACAAGCACTCACCGTGCCCAGTCAAACCCTACAGAACGAGCTAATATGGATTTGAAAATTTTGCTGACTATCTTTACCAATGTACATACGAACTGGCCAAAGTAAATTTTGCATTGGGGCCCACAATTTACCAAGCCGAAAACACTGGGCCGGGTACACTGGGCAGTGTACTGGTGCTTCACTATTCTAGGGGTCCCATGTTGGGATGCTGCCATATTGTTCATAAGACATTTTTATTATTCCTATGGCTTGTGGGCACAATGGCTTGCTTTGCCTATGGATAAAATGACTGCTGATATTTTTGAGCAGTGCTATTGTGAACTGTTTTGGATTGAAAAAGTAGCAAAAGAAGAGAGAGGACACTTTTGTAATTGTTTTTGAAGAATGCAGTTGGCTGTTAGAGTTTTGCAGGTACTTATCACAAATAAACCAACAAAAAAATGTATTCTTTTATTTTGTGCACATTATTTGTGACCGATGATCACTTGGGGGCACCATAAACTTCCTAACCATACCACATAATGGCGAACGGCCAACTGGGCATGTTTGTCTTTCTTTCAAGAAAAAAAAAGCATTCCGACCATTGACAAGATAGCGTTCAATAGGTTGGGCCTACAGCAGCAGACTATCTACATGAGTGGTGAGTGGCAACCGTAGATGGAGTAATTAGGAGACTACGATGTATGTATGGCTATCCCACATAGCCAAGTAATTGTAGTGAAATGGCTCCTTGTTTAAGGGTAACCAAACCTGAAGTGCAAGATCGATGAACATAATAAAGGTCCCAAATTCTTAAACCATGCGTTACCGGGTGGGGCACGTGATAATTGAATAACGTGGATATATAACAACATGAAGCAATGATATAACTTTAATAAAAATAATATTCTTCTATTGAATTTTATTTTGCAATAATGCCATTAGCATGTTAAGTAGTGCAGTAATTGATATAGGATGAGAAATAACTTGAATTTCTGCTACCTGAAGTCCCAAAATTTAGAATTAGCCTTGAAATACTTCATATGTATCAAATATTCCAAAATACCTTGAAAATTTCCCAACTAAACATCATAATCTCGATTAATTAACAGAAAACTTGCACAAAACAAGACAAAATTTATTTACTACTTTATGCAAATTAACTCAACTGCATATCACCTTGTGATCGTGATTTTTCCCCAAGTCCGTATTTTAACTAAAACCCTGTGAAAATCAATTATATAGAGAAATTACTGACTTTGTATTTTTATCAAAACATGGACAGGATTTATTAATCAGCCAAAGTGAACCATTAATAATTATATTTACATTTAACATTAGAAAATAAGTACAACCAAATTAACATTTACGAGAACAGGTTCTGATCACCATTACTAAAATAGAGTAAGGACAGGTTATGGAGTTACGCAGAATTCCAATTTCTAACACTAACACAACACTGAGCTATAGCTAACCTAAACTACTACAACAAAACATTACTAGATACAGAAAAGCCGCGAATTTACTTTACGCGTCATTAATTTTAACACACGAAAAAACGCCAAATGGCTAAACTACTTAACTCAAACACGCATTTACGCATTGGGGCACATTGGAACACATGGTCGGGTATGAAACGGATTAATTGATATCAGAGTGGATTCAGGAGGTGCAAGATAATGTAATCACATTAGTTTGACAACCTCACTATCATTCACTCGACCTACACAACACGCTGAACCGACTTCCGGTTCGTCGTCTCACGGTTCTCCACGTACGAAAGGCATCCATTTCGTTTCCGGACTCAACTTATTATCATGCGATTGCATGTAATAACTTTGGTTCACTTAAAACACAAAAGTAACGGCCTTTTATACCTGGGAACAGCAGTCATCGACATCTAAGGAAATGCATCTCTCGCTGTCCAGGGCAGTAGTCGCCTTTCACTATCCATGTCAATAAAGGAAAAGTCTTTAGCTCGACAAAGTCCCATCGGAAATAATGCATTGATACACATGGAACTGACGACATTCGGGCGTGCAACCCATGCATCGGATCACTGCCATTTTTCAGTACAGTGCTGGCCCAAAGTCAGGCAGGCAGAGCTATAAGATGTTAGCAGATCCATGAGTTGCATAATATATGAATATCCACGATTTAGGGGGATAGAAATAGAAAAAGACTATTAGGCTTATTATATTCAAAAACATAATGGCCACTTGTTTTTATAGAGTTCATAATGCCGTAATTTTTGTGCAATAAATTGATATTTCTCATGCATTTACCATTTACCAAGGTCTGCAAATAACACAGTATTTATTGAATATATTTCCCCCAAGTCTGCGAATAAATCAGATGCTATTCAATAATAACAAAAAGAATATAATTTGTAAACTAACTGCAATACATGTTAATGATAACAACAACCATTCCAAAGTTCACAAAAGAACATCACATCACGTGATGTCACAAGGTCACATGATAAATTAACTAACAACATCTAGTGACAAATATCGACATCATTCAATGCCCATACATAGTAAAATGTAATGATATAAATATCCAATTGAATTGAAATCGATTATACAATAATAGCATATGCTAACAAATGTTTATACAATACGATTGAATCCATTAAAACAATATTTTAATAAAACTTCAAATAAACCTCGTTATAACTACAATGTTATTATACACATTTATGTGGCAAACACACATTTACTCGAAACCCAACATAAGGAGGTGCCGTCATCGGAAGCTTTCCAGGGTCAGGTACGCACTGAATTCATTTCCAGGTCAAGCTAATCGTTAGTCTGTGCAAAATGCATTAGTCAATGTGACCAACAGTCAAGTCATTAAATTAATCATGTTATCAGACATTCAAAGATAGTAAAAGCCAGCTAGAACAAGACACTATATCGGCTTATATAGCCAACTAATCCCTATTATACAAAAAGGATTAAAACATCCAATCTCCATTCTTTAGACACTCGGACTCTTCCATTTCCATCCAATCGGATGAAATGGCCAAAGTCGTCCATCCAAATGCCATCTTGTCATGGCACTTGTCATAACGAAGACATGTGCTCTCATAATTAACATCTGTTTAAAACTAACCCTAATTAGCCAATTACGATCACACACATCCAAACTCGAGATTTACATAGTGACTACTTATAAATAACCAATTAACAACCAACCAGTCTTTGATTAAAGAATTAATTGATTATTTGGTTATTTATTTACAACATATTACTGCGACTTCCTGTCGGGTAACTCTAAAAGGCACTACGAGACTTTTAATCTCGTCACAACCTAAACTTTCGTTATAGAGGACAAACACTTCAGGCGTTGAATTAATTTCGCTTAAAAGTAATACAGGACTTTTCCTTTGTTTTTCAGTCGGAAAAGCGTAATTATGTAGCCATCTTCAGTAGTTACTTCATGACGCTCGTAAGAATGTCCAAATCTTGTAGTTTGATTCTCTTAAAAATAAATTTGCAGGCATTTGATATTAATATTTATATCTTTTTACTTACAATGCCCAAAATTGTATTTTTGTAGAATTCAATTTTGTTTATAATCTTAGCAACAATTGATGATTGGTTAGCATTGCAGTAATATAGTGGAATGAAAATGGTTGTTAATAATAACCGATTGACACATTTATGCTAAACAGTTGGGACTAATGGAAACAATAATCTTTAAAGCAACAGCATTTAAATAAGCATGTAGCTATATTGCAGCTATTCAATACAGAATTTAAACAAGTTTGTGACCAAGTAGTCACTAGAGGGCAGCATGGGTGAATGGACACAAGTTTTTTTTCCATATTACTGAATAATATCTGAACAATTAATCTTAAAACGTATTAATGAACCGTATCTGATATAACAGAAAATTCCAACAACAATGAATAAAAAAAATGTGATAAAAATCCACCTTTATTAGTTGCAAATGATGTCTGACTTTCAAAGCAAATTACATTTATAATTTTGATGTCGTTATTAATATTTTACAATTTTTATAAGTTTTATAATAAATATTATACATGAATGGATGGACAGATGAATGTGTTGTGGAACATTTATTTATAATTTATCGATTGATCTTTTATTGTGTTAATCATATTTTACAATTATCGATAGACGGAGAGGAGTAATGACGTAACGAACAGAGGATATATAAGACGGAGTTTTTGGCGAGAGCCACACTTTTTATTACAATTTATTTCGACCATTATAGCTTTTGTGATTCTTTAATGTAATTCACTAATGTAATCACACTGTATAAATGTGGTTAGTTTGTTTTTGATAAAAGCTTAGTCTTTATTGATAACAAAATGAATTATGGTCGAAGAGACGGGTTGAGCTCGTGGGTGTATCTTTTCACGAGCGACGAAGGCGAGTCAGAGACTCAAGAACGAAGCATCGACCCACATGAGTGAGAATAGATAATTTAATGGTAAATTCAATTTATTTTTGTATTTGAGGATATAATGAGAAAATACATTTATTTTAATGCTTTGTCTGAATATTTCAACACAATCTTAATTACAAATCGAATTATTCAATTCAATATGTTCTATTATTTTATCGTTAACACGTTTCAATCGATCTCGATCAGTATCAATTACAAAATCGATATGACTAAACAAAGCGCCTTCCATCTGGACCTTAATCGATGATTTAACGTATCTCGATGCCATTTCTGCACTCATTGGATTTGCCAGCCCATCATTGGCACCGTAGAAAAAAGATGTTGGTGTGGTAATACGACTCCAGTCAAATACTGGTGGTATTTCCTAAAAAATAATTGTCTATACTTAAAAAAAATATTATTTTTGTGGAATCTACCGTTCCATATCGTCTAAGGTTCTCTGTACGGTCAAAATCATAACGCCCTAAATATTCGTGTATTTTCATCTTTAAAAACATTTCAAAAATTTATCTAGTTATTTATAGACATTCGCATTGATTTTACCTGCCCGAGATTTATAATTGTCCGAAATGAAGTGCCACTAGTTATACTTGTGGATAACAAAGCAAAGTTATCCTGAAAGGAAATTAAAAAGTAAAGTCAGATTATGAGTTAAGTGTTAGATTGAAATTTACCGTATAAGCTATTGTTGAAGTATAACCAAATACGAAATGTGCGAATAATATGCAGAGATCATAGCCGAAAGTGAGGCAAGCTACTGGGAGTCCGTAGTAAAGGAGTTTTGCAAACAGTGATGTTGGCAACGTTGTTCTGAATACTGTGTCATATAGATTCTGATTAAAAAATAATGTGATAAATGAGTATCTGATGTTATGAAAGTATTCCTTTATAAATTATTTTTTGTTATGACTATTGGCAATTTTTATCTTTTGATAATTTTATCTTTAAGTCTACCATTTGGCTAACATAGTTTAGACTTCTATGAAAACAAGAAATGATTTTAACATCTCGAAGTATTTATGTAATTTGTATTTACTATGAACTGTCCAACTTTAATTTGGGTAATTATCATTAAAAAATGATGCAAGAAAACTGAAAAATAAGTTAAAAATTATTTTATTTGATGTTGTCCCAGGATTTGACGGGTTCGAGGCGGTTAATACGATGCAGCACAGAATGGGAGGTAAAGAGGGGTTTATACCATTATGTGTTTAGTCCCATATCAACTGCACTGTAAACATAAATGTCTAATAATTGCTTTAGACACTAGGCAAATAGACTCAATAAATGTCTAATGTCAATATTAGCTAAAAACCACTGTGTTGTAGTCTTTATCTGCCTTAATTTAAATTTAGATGCCAGTAAAAGACTAACAAGTTGTCAATTTAAAACTAAATATTAGGAGCAAGCAATATTAGATCTCCTCAAATGACTAAAAAAGGGCTACAGTATTAGGTACATAAAAAGCCTAAAAAGTAGCCTTTTAAATTTATAGTGTGTGAGGACAAACTTTTTCAGTTGACTCTTATTTTCCGGTGTGTAACGCTCCAGCTGGAAAAATCTGCAGAAATTATGCAGAATTCTGCAAAATTTATTAAGAATCTGCAGAAAAACTGCAGAATGAGCCAAAGTTTTGAAGAATTTCTACAGAAAACTAAAAAGTGGCCAAATTCCTGCAGAAATTCTCCAGAAAAACTGCAGAATGTGCCAAATTTTTGCAGAATTTCTACAGAAACTTCAAAAATTCTACAGAAAAACTTCAAATAATTCAGCAGAATTTCTACAGATTT
The DNA here is from genome assembly GCA_034696185.1 of Henia vesuviana. Taxonomy (NCBI): domain Eukaryota; kingdom Metazoa; phylum Arthropoda; class Chilopoda; order Geophilomorpha; family Dignathodontidae; genus Henia; species Henia vesuviana. The sequence continues at coordinate 590 of JAQFZU010000605.1, read as the reverse complement.
TTCCAGCTGAGAAGAATCTGCAGTAGGCATTAAATGCAATATCACAATAATTTTATACCAGAATTGAACTATGACTATTTACCTTGAGCGTATTATAAAAGTACATCACTGACAATGCTCCAATGGATGTAAAGTATTTCATATGTATTACTGGTCCCAAAGCTACATTTCTTGAAATCTATAAAATTTGTTAAAAAAAGCGAATAACCCCGAAATTTTTTTACTTTATCATTTTTAGTTTATCATTTTTACTTTATCATTGTATTCCACTTGAGTTGCAAGCATCGTCAGTGATGCTATAGTTGATAAAGAATAAGTAACCAATGCCAATTTAGGTTTTTTCGTAGTTCGCAAAATATAATCGATCATTGATGGTAAATCATAATCGCCCATTTCTTCCCAACTGTTAATGATTGAAAATAAAAAAAAAGAAATTGTTTTATTACATTGCCATTAGTATTTGCAATAATGTAGCAATTTTGATGTGAAATAAGACATAAGTTTAATTTTTGTATACCTGAAATCCCAAAATTTTGAATTTGATTTGGAATAATTGAGATGTCTCGAGTATTTCAAATTACCTCGAAAAT
>JAQFZU010000604.1:0-22502 GCA_034696185.1 Henia vesuviana | reverse complement strand
CCCCCCCCCCCCCCCCCCCCCCCCCCCCCCAGCAATTGTGAGTGATTCTTTAAACTTTCAAAACAATCGTACGAAATTCACTTTCAACTAAAAAAACAAATACTTCAAAGTTCTTTGTCAGCCAATACATCATGTTCTAAGAAAAGCGTCACCCATTATTTCTCTCAAGAACTCTCAAGTTGTATTATTTGTTCATTTATCAACAATTATTAAAAAAGTTTTAAAACTAAAAAATTATATGATAGTGGCTGTTCAAATTAATTGGTTTTTTGAGGTAATAAAATTTTGTTATTTGACCTCATAATTACAATTATAAAAGTGCACTTTAAGATTTTTAAAGTGTCAATATTTTCAACAAAGACAGGAAATGATGAGAAATAAATCTAAAAACACCGATCAGCCTCATTATTCCCTCAAATTATACTGATGTGGTAATACATAATTAAAAAAAATTATTTACGTCATCAATTAAATGTCATTTAAGGAAATTATAAAAGAAAAAACATATTACAAAACTATTAAATTAAGTAGGTCATTGGCATTACCATTCACACAAGAAATAGTCTTTTTAAAACTTAAAATAAAAATTATTCAAATGTACTACATTTGATTTATCTAATTATAACTTCAACAAAATATTTAATAATTAATTTTTTATTACAAAGAGGAAATTTGATTTATATCAAAACCATCAATCACACAATTTTTTTTAATTTTCTAAGACAAACAGATAGATCATATTAGCCAATGTTAACGTACCATTTTGTCACGATTGTTGATCTATTGTGTTTCCACTACAAAAAATCAATAACTTTAACATTCTCATGTGAAATCGTGCGAAAAAAATACATGCACATATAAATTTTATAAAATTTAAAAATAACATCCGCCAGACAAAAATACATAGAAAAAAAAATCAGATTTTTGTTTTAAAATTAAGCTGCTTATAATAATCTTTCGACGACTTATATTTAATTTCAATTGTATAAGTAAAACTGTGTTTGTTCTATATTTAATACTATAACTTTATTGAATCTCGATTAAATATTTTTGAATGTAAATCACGTTTTCTAACCGATTTAAAAGAATGATTATCTCAAGGTGCACCTGTCTAAAATTTTTTTAGCCCTTAAAAAAATCAAAGGTAGAAATTCTAAGTAGTCAAACAGCTTTAATTTGATTGGGGTGACTAGTAATTGCCTTAAGGGTCGCTTATTTAGGATCCCTTTATAATGAGTAATAGATACAAAGGAAGAATGAGGTCATAAACTCCCAATATTTTTTTTAAGAGTTCAAACATAAAAAAGTAACATTGGAAGTGCATTTTTGAAACTTTCTCATTTCATTAAACCCTTGAGGGAAACGAAGAATCAGCAACTTTCCATTGTGTATTTCCAACACATCCTGTTTTACTTTTGATTTAATCGAGGCTGTAATGATTAGCTTTCTATTCAAGGTATTTAAATTAAAAAAAAATACGTGCTTTTAGTCTTGATGCTACTGTCTAACTCCATTTATGGAATTTTTCTCTTTTTCGAAAAATACTAAAAAAAAAATTTCAATACAAAAATGCACTTCAATTTTTTTAGTTTGTTGCACTGTATATATGTTAGAAAAAGTTTTAAACGACAATGGTTTAATTACCACATATTAATCGCACTTTGAGCCTTGAGAATAATTGCAGTTCAGGTAAAAAAAAAAGAAAAGTCCCTTAATAAATGATTCAATCTTAACGAGAACACTTTTAATAACCCTTGACTTCCCATGTCACCAGCGACTTAGAAATGACATATAACAACAACATAATTCTTACATAATTTAATAATGACGTAATTCATAATCCCATATATTAATATTATACGTCAACTCAACAAGAAATTAAAATTTCTCACATTAAATATGAAACCAACTTCAAATTTGTAATAATTATACGTTACAAGATCTAATTATAAGTGGATGGGAACCTTGCTTTGTTCTGCTATTATTACCCTAAAGGCCAACATTTACAAATAATATATGTAGGTGGAAAAACACCTCAAAACCACTCGTGTGTATCATGTCGCGCGTTTTCACTAAAAAGGGAGTTTTCCACTCCCCAACCTAAACCTACTAACCATTATGCAAATGATATATGGACTCGCAAAATTATTACATGCAAAAGACTTGTTTGTTTATATTTTGCAATGTTAAGAAAACATAAAAGAAAAGGTCAGAGGAAACAGTCGGTAGTAAAGGATCGAAATAAATACGTAAGAATGTGTGATGATGCGTACTGCAGAGGTCACGTTAATTTGCATTTAATTAATAAGTGATGAAAAGCTTTCCGTGTATAAATATGAATTTCAACACACCATAAGACAATTAGGAAAGATTGCAGCATCTCTACTCATGTAAATGTGATAAAGAAAATGTTTTTATAGAGGAAATGGAAAGTGTGCTGATGATGTAGTAAACGTTTAACAATATCTGGTACATTAATGACCTCGTTTTACTCAAAAGTAAAATTATTATATTTTCATAAATTTAATTTATGATTTTTTAACCTACTTAGAATAAGAAATATTAATATTTTTTTAACGAAATTTCTCGATGTCAAAATAAGTTTTTTCGTTTATTTGACAAGGTGAAACAGGTTTTATATCTTTTGTCAAATGAAACAAAAAAATAATTGAATTTTAAATTCGAGACCACATTTCAGTGTCATGTTTTGATAGATCAGAAATCATTCGCATTATATGAATTGATAAACAACTTATAAGGTCATCATTTTTCAAATGGAAAACAAACAGATTTAATCTATATTACATTAATATTAAAATATCAACTCTGAATCTTAAGTTTAAAGTTCTCTTACCCTATTAAGATCGGCCATAAACATCTTCTTATCTGTAGATAGAGCTTCTAATACAGTATCAGTATTTCTATACATTTTACGAGTTCACCAGCCGTAATTTATTATACTGTATTGTTTTCTAAACAAAATATTTAGAAACAGAATACTAAAAGATGGAGAATACACTCTTTATAAAAATAATTTATTTCCATTACAAGTTCAGTTAAACAAAGTTAAAGTTTAATTCCATGTAAAACTAATTTAAAGGAAGTTTAAATGCTCGTTGTCATATAATAACTGTTTTTATGCCTTGTTTATGCAAAATAGTTACGAAGATTAAATGTTTCAAAATTATGAATGGCGGTCAATTGTGCAAAACATGGGTGTGAAAGCCTTTGACGATATTTCATTTGCATTCTAATGCTTAAATCTCATATTAATTACGGGGTTTTAACTACATAAAGTCAAATATTGCACAAGATTAAAAAAATAATTTATAGTCCACTTTTAACGTTAATATGACACTCATTAGATTTAATTTACATATCCCACCTTTAAATTTCCAGTTTCAACTATGTATGAATTTAGTTTAACAAAAATTCCCACAGTGAAAGGCAAAGACCCAAACAAATGCAATAAATAGTCAATAAGCCATACATCATTGCTTGAATTGCCTTATATGGCAAATGGCCATGACAATGAGTATAAATCTCTAATGAAATGCAAAATTTAATATTAGCGTGAAATGATCTATTTAACAAAATTAAATAAATTCATTTAAATATAATTTAAAATTGCCAAACTGCTTATTACGGTGATAATGAAAAAGACACCCAACAGTTGTTAAATTTTCTTGTTTAAATACATGATCAGTGACAAAGCAAATTTTTCCACACCTTTGATTGTCATAGTCCGCCCAAGCCACCTACACAACATCCGCATAGTAATCTGCTTATTAAAAAAAAACCCTTTAACGACATCAATTTTTTAAAAATTAATTTAAATTAAAAATCGATCTTAATTGAATTAAAAATTTCCTATTAAGTCTGAATTCCCAACTACTAGGTTACCGTGATCGTATAAAAGCAATATAAGTATTCTATGACATGGTTCACAGCTGGCCTTTTGTTTTCATTCGATACATGTGAGCTACTGCTGCATAACATTACACCCGACTGAACTTAATGTATTTTCCTTTTGTAATGTGAATGAAAAAGAAGGAGAAAAAGGAGAGCAAAATACGATCATCAAAACGGTATCTGTTCGAGCAATATATTTATCTACGCCTGAGCAAAAGGAGATGTTCCATATACATATGTCTTTGACCTGGCATAGGAATGCAGGTTACTTCATACTCTTGGCCCGTAGCCATCCAAGTTTAATGTTAAGCAACATCGCACTATCATTGCCTTAACGCAAGACTCATCATTAGTTATTTTTTGTTACAATAAAAACCTGATACTTGACTCAAGCTATAATAATAGGATTATTAGACCTCTCCATATTTATGTTTTTATTTTTATATTTTATTCACGTATCTCTTGTTAAATAAAAGAAGAAAAAAAAAATTTCTCATCATTTGAATTTCGCATAATTCAATCGTTATTGATTTTTATTCATTTGCATGATTAAAAAAATTGATTTAGTACTGAAAATGACTTACCGAGTATAACTGCGCCCACGACGAGGCTAAGAATTACGCTGAGGAAGGTCGTTAACCGCTGAAATACAAATAAACAATTCTTTATTATAAGTGTGAAGAGAAATGAAGAAATCAGTCAACTTCCACGCTCACTTAATCAGAAAAAATCCTTTGTATTTTCTATTGCGAGCGGTGCAATCACAGTTTAAGATTAGCTAATTAACTATCAAGTGTGGGATATAAACTAGGTGAGATCGCAAAATGGTGTTAATAAACATTTTCTTATTTTCACTTTCACAAAATGTATGTCTATGGGCAATAAATTATATAAGAAGTAGAATATATCTTAATTCTACCAACTTGTAATTAATCATCTGAGATCAGATCATGTTCTATTGCATTCAAATGTCAGAAACATTATCTTTGTTTTAAACCAGAACAATAATAAATTTTTGATAAATTTTCATTTCAAAAATTTAGATTTTTTAATATAATTAAAAATTAGTGGTAAACTCAAAATAAATTGATCGTATAAGGAAATGTTATTTGATAAGCTATTACATTACCACATACTAAAATGACATTGACTTATGTTGTTACACCTTCACCTGGTTTCATCATTAAAGCTAAATGTATATCCAATATATAGTAAACTAATGGGACATCAAGTCTATAGGGATATATATAGATGTATCGCAGTAATTACATTAATCATGAAATAATTGAATTAATGCAAATTGCAATATATAAATAATGCCAATACAATTTTAACCTCGACCCGCTTTGTCTCCAAGGTAAAATACTTAAAAATTAATTCACACAAGGTTATTTATGAAAAAATTACTTAATATCTCTCTTAAAGTGGAACATGTTAATAATCAAGGCTACTGACCACAACTCTTCAGTAATCTGCCATGCTAAATAAATCAATTTACCAAAAGCTAATCGACACTTTTAATACTAAATCTGAAGGCATTGCTCTTAAGATCACTGGTCTTATTATTCATTTCAATATTTGATTTTTAACTATGTTAATTCGTATTTCAAAATAATTAGTATTAATTGATAAATGCATGTACTTTCTTTAAGAAAAAATTGTTTATTTTAGTTTGAATTGTTTTTTTTTGTTTTTTTTTTTTTAAACAAAATTCCAGTTTATTTAAAAAACTAATTTATTGGACTTTTGAAAAGACAAAAAAAATAATTTTCCATTCTATTTAACATGACCGCAGCTAAACAGGAAAAAAATTAACAAAATTTGGTTATACCGAATTCGGTTAGTTTAAAACCATATTCAATTGAAAGGAATTTGTATTGTGCATAACGATCGTTTAATAGTTTTTGTTTAATTTATGTCAGTTTAAAGTTTATGATAGTAATGTAAAGAAAACTATGAATATAAATAAATCACTGATTTATAAATAATCTGGAACAAAATTCAATATTTTTTTTAGTTTTTAGCATTGAATTGAGGGCACAGTGAACCGTAATGATAAAAACAAAAGAATTGTGGTTGTTTTGCAAATTTTTTTAAATCGAGGCCAAAAATTCTTTTGGTATTTTCTACATATTGTCCATATTAAAAGTTGTAAAAAAAGTGTAAAAAAGAAAAAAAATTAATATTCAAATTTTTTACAAATTTTACCAATTATAATTTAAACTAATCCACATAAATATCTTTTTTACACATTTGGCAATGCCAAACGACTATATTTTATCTAAAGAAATATAACGCCATAAAAATTTTAAGAAAACTTAAGGTTTACCATTTGTCATAAAAATATAAATATCTTAAAAGCAAACTGACAATTGGCAGTGATTTGTGCTTAAAACTCAGAAAAAAAGTGTGGAAAGATTGAAAACATTATTTTATAGGATTTGATGAAGATGGCCTTGCCTGTCAAAAAAACTGAACTTAAATCTTTCTTTCAATATAGAAATTCTGTCACTAATTCATTGTAAAAGCTTGACCTACCCAAGCAGCAAATCCAACAGATAAAGTAGATTAAAAGCAAAATAAAAAAATTATTAGAAAAAAAAGCAACCTCTTTTGAAATGATTTAATTTTTAAATTTGATCGATGAAGATAAACAAATTATTCTCTCGCTCATCCTATCTGCACAGATGTAGTGCCTAGTCTTACTTGTATTGATCCATTTTATATAACTCTAGAGATCTTTCCAAAAAGCTTTTTCCGCAATAGTAAAATTCCACTTATACTTTAAACTCACCTCTTTTCTGATGCCAGGAAACACGATGAGGAAAGCGACAAAAATAGTCGTAAACACGAGATAGATTACGATACTCTGCACATCTTCGGTTACTGGCGTACGGTTTTGAAAACTGTACAGAGTTGGTCCACCATCGGCGCGAAAAGCATCAAACCATCCCTTCATGGCCGGATGAATTTGACAATGTTATCGACTGAAAACAGAGAGAATTCACACCGTTATTGACATCGGGACCAAGTGAAAGTTCAGTTTCGGACTGACCATAGATGCGGCATCTACTATTGGAAATACTCACATTGGAAATGGCCTACATTCCGACCCAATATAAGCGGGTCAAGGGCTGTTTGCGTCATTTCCACATTTATCACGCTTTCTTTACGCAAAAAGACGATTAAAAAAACCCTTCCTTGATTTTTGACAGACGTGGCGCAAGCCAAAGGTGAATCAATGGCAATATTTTGAAATTAAAGGGAGAAGCTCGACAGATTCATTAATAATTTACACAAAGCAAAACCTCTAGGCCTTAAATTCTTGAACGACTTTTAAGTTATGCATCCTTGAAAGTAATTATAAAATATTTTATAGTTACCACCCATTACCAATCAAACCGCAAGCGAGTTATTTATTTTTCATATTCAATAAACTAAATGATATTTCCATCATTAATTATTCACACAAAATTATCAAGTCTGATAATAATAATAATAATAAATTATAATTTATTCATACGTGTCAATGCCATTGCTAATTGCAAAAAGAAATTTTTTTTTTTAAATTATGAAATCCTTGCAGCAAATTTTACGACCGTATATTGCAAATTCTTTTTAAAAACCTATCATCTGTTAGCTATAAACACGCACTCTTTGCACTGAATCGAAAGAGCAAAAGGAAGCAACAGCACGACTAGTTAATGCGCTAACCTATTTCCCCAAGCTGTGCATGGCTATCTAGCATACAAGGCCAGCAAGGTCACATTAGCAATCTAACCATATGATTTCTTCTAAACATGTTTAGCACCTACCATTCAAGTACATGCTCGTAGCCACGTCCACGGAAAAGTTTGCAAACTCGAAGTAAACTGTTCATCTCACTTGTTAGTAAGTTTGTACGCAAATGGCGGCGAGCGCCACATGCTGGAAAACGGGGTATGTGGCCTAGGCTAGGGCAATACTCTTAGTCATCGTCGCAACTCACAACTGGCCACTCTGCTTCAACTGAAAAGTATGCTCTGGGCGATGGCCTTTACCTGTTTTTCCCCTTCTGTTCCGCCACTTCGCCGTGCGCATGAATTACACTTTGGAATGTACTTTTTGCGCTCAGTGGCATCTCGCGATTAACTAGTGAATTAAATATGATATTTTCTTTTCACAGTTGTGCTCATATTAATAATTTACACAAGCAGAAAGTTTGAAAAAAGTATACTTTTTTTGTTTTCAAGAAATATTGAATGATTAAATAATTCATCTTTTCTATTTTTGCTTTTATAATCAATTTTTGCAAAGTGCAATATTTAATTTTTGCTAAGAGCAAGGTCTAATCACATTTAGATTATAGTGATTAGTTATTTCTATATTACTTGCAGATCAAGAAAAAAATAATTTCTAAAATAAAATTGAAATTAATCTTTTCTTTACCTGGAAATTGCTAAATTTTTTTAAATAACTTTATAAAGCTAATTTAAGCACAATTTAACATTATATAATTATCCGAAGAAATAATATGAATTGTATAAAGTAATATTAATTTATTCTTATTACTATTACGTATGCATATTTTATTAAAATTTATCACCTTTAATATGAATGTTTAGTGTTGCATCACATATTGCGTAAAGGATGTGCTAAATTAAAGCCACATTTAATTTTAACCTATTATTTATTTTGTTATTCAATAGATACATTTCATCATTCTGTGTCAATGTCTTTTGACAATGTTCAGCACCCAAACACTTTCCTTTTTGAATAGTGGCCTAGACCTACTTTAACGAAGAAAACCATAAGTTTGAAAACTGACCCTCACAGCAATCATTAACAATAGATTAAAAATTACTTATAAATCTTAGGCCGCAATAATCGATTAGATACGGTTAGCTACATTCATTGCTTCGTCATTAGAAAACAATAATAGTGCAATCTAATGAAAAAGCTTCCGACAGTTTCAAATTATTTTAAACAATTTTAAATTTTTTTTTTAATTAAAAAAATAATTACAAATCTTAAAAATTTACAAAATAGTTTGGTATTACAACATAGTTGAATATAAATAAAAATATGAAAAAAGATTAATTATGCAAATATTCACATGGAAAAAAACTCAATTAGAATTATTTTCCGGTAAAGACCATAAAAGATCATTAATTGTTTGAAACCGTTTCATAGCGTTTATAATAATACGCAATTAATTCTCATCAATTAAAAAACAATAACAATTTGTCACGCGAGAGTTTTTACTAAGATTGTCCTACCTCAATACAATCAGTGTCGCAATGTTAAACATGGCAATGTCAAATTTCGAAAATCATATTTATCATCACTGATTTTTAATTAGAAATTGAGTTCAAGATTTTTCTTTTATGGATGGAAATAGAAGACTAACAACAAACCAGGTCAAAGCCATATTATCAAGGCTAAGTTGATTTCTCATTTGTACTAGGAAATGCAAACTCAAAATTACGAATAAATTTGGTTTGGCAAATCCTACCGTGGGTTTTACCCAGTCATTTGAGTATTCATGAAATTTTTTTAATATTGTGTAAAGGGTATTGGCCTTTCAAAAAAGGCAAACCGGACAATTCAGATAACTCGTAGATTTCTAACAACAATTGGGTCAAGGTTGGGTATTGCAGGTATGAGGGGACTCGTAAGCCAAAATTCAGCAGCTTTAAAGAGAAAGTGAATTCATTTTTTTTCCAATAATTACAATTACCAGCAATTGATTTTTTTAAAGTGAGTTTAATTTTTTTCTATGACAAGATAGACAAATTTCTACTCCTATTAAATAAAGCGCACATTCCTAATGTATTTTCTACAATTAATTTTTTTTTTAATTTATTTTAAACAACTTACGTTAAGGAAAAAGATTTAATCCATCCCTCAATGCCTAAAGCAAAATTCCTTCACTTTTTTTTTTACAAATCAAAATCAGTGAAACATTGATAAATTTATACAGAATTTACCATGTAAAAATATTAATGGCTCATTTCATATTTTTAGTTAAAATATTATATTGTTTCAGTTATTAATCATATAATAATATTTATCATTTTGTAATTTTTTTTAAAATAAACTTTTTAAGAATAAGAAAAAAATTGATTGATGACACTTCACCAGGAAAAATATAAAATAAAAATTAGATAAATACCTATATGAGTCTCTAATAAGATTTTTTCTATCGCCAATAACAATGAAGAATTGCTGAATATTAAAAAAGCAGAGCAAAAATAAACACATAATATAAAAATTAATACATATAATTTTTAAAGTACTCAAGTTCACCACAAAAGATTCTAAAACAAGAAGTGACGTTGAATACGATTATCTTTGTTTTCTTTATCGCGTGTAAAACAAAATGTAAATATAGATAAATCAAAAGAACTACATACCAATAATAAAAGTGATCTTAGGACAAAGAGTTGATCTCACAACTGCTCGAGTGAAAGTGTTGGTAGTCGAATAAAAACTTGCTTAGAGATACCCGTTTACCTTGAGTTTCGCGTCACTGCTCATGCGTATTCTGAAGCTTAAACTTTCAAGTTCATCTCTAACTTTTGCGACATAACTCAAAGCATGTTAGAAAATCCAAGGTATTTTTTAGTTGGGTCTGGGTTTGAGGTTGTTTCAATGAAACTTGTCATTGAACAAAGATTGTATCATTTCATCACAAAAGAATTCCACTTTTGGTTGACACACGTGCAGTGTCCTTGCCTTGTAGGTTTTATAGGTAAATAACAACGAAGGATAATTTAAGGTAATGTGTAATTAAACCATTAAATCAATTTATCTAGTAATAAAAGAATTTAGCAGAAAATGTTTGGCAATGAGAATCCAAATGATGTTGTCAGTACTGCCTAATTTTAATAAAATCGCAATAAAAGGTTAATTGCATAGCCTATGATTTAAGTTAAAATGAGGTTGGTTTGCAACCTGGCCTAAATGTCCTAAAATACTGCCCATTTGTGTGTAATGACTGGTTATCCTATTAAAATATAGTCTTTTGAATATTCTATATTTAATCTTTTATCTAAGCAGGTTTTGCAAAATAACTTTTTATTTCATATATATTGATGCTTTGTTAATTTAAATTATTGAGCTTACATAGAGATTATCCGATACAAAAATTTTGAAGTCAATTGAAAACTGCCATCATTAATATTTATTGCGAGTAGATCGGACCAATAATGTTTAACAATTGTTAAATTGTGAATATTTAAATTAGTTCTAACATTGATGATGCAATACATTCCTCTGCGGTATATAAAAACACCACCACCAACACCATAAAAGTAATGTAAACAATGATTATCCATCTCAAGTGCTTATACAAAGCTTAGAAAAAAATTATCCATTTTCAGAAACTTCTAGTCACTCTAGATACATAATGGCAATGCTATTCTTAACCAAAAAGATTAGAATCATAATGTACCATTTTAATTAAGGTTTAATAGAAATAGAAATTCCTGCTGATGTGACTAAAATCAGATGCTAGATTTTGGGTAAAGAAACACTAATTTGGCACATTTACGTTATTTTACGCATATGCAAATAATCCTGACTATTTAGATTTTGTATTTTTAAGGAATGACAATATTATGCAACCACAAATAATTATAAAAAAAATTTATTTTAAAATTTTATAAAACATTGTTAGAAAAAAAGTTATCATTGAAGAAAATCGGCTACCAGTTTGAAATTTCTTCTAGATAATTAGATTTTCAAATATCCAAAGTTAGAGATAAACGCAGTTGTACTGTATTTCAAATACTCTCTAAGGTTACGACGTGCTGTGCAAACAAATATACACTGATCAGACTTGAGATGTAGTTTACCACTAGAATTTCAATTTATTTTTCCAGTTTTTTAAGTTTTCTGGGTTTCTTGATAATCGACCTTTTATAACATTTTAGAAAAAATAAATTAGTTAATTTAAATGATATTTTTTCAGTCGCTAATTTTAACTGGCAACAAACTTTTCAATGCTATTCACGGTTTGTTAGTAAGGGTGTGTGGAATTAATAACGAGTTGTGTTTAGTGGAATGAGTGATGATTGCATTTGAATTTCAATTGGCTGATCTTAATTAAAACGTTAAAAAATCTTTACAACCTTTTTTTGACGGATTAATTACTCCAAGTGAAAATCATTCCACGTCAATAACTAAAGCAAATAATAAAAATTTACGGTGATTTTATTATTCATTAATTTCACCTTTTCCAAATCTTCATTAAAAAAATCTTGTTTTTGCTTCAGTTCTTAATTGTTCATTCTTCCTATCTTTAATCATTATTCCAAATTCGTTCATCTAAAAAAGCAAAATTCCTATAAATTAAGTAAAAATAAATACTCTCATTGAGTCAGAACCAATATTCAATTATTATTTAACGTGAGAAAAACTTAAAAATTTACACGAGTTTTATTTTCCCTTACTATCCTAATACAAGTGCGTAGAATAAAATTAAATGTCAACTAAAATAATTTAAGGGCTTCAAACCCTAATTTAGGTTTAAACTTAAATTTTTAGTTTTGTATTAAAAATTTATTTCCTGACTGATGTAACATCTAATCTAATAACAACCTGAAAGATCGTTGCAGCATTACAGCAGCAGTTGGTAAAATGCATACCTTCAGTAAGAGTAGCTTAGAAGCTTTTTTTTGTATTAGATGAGTGACACCACTAAAACATTAATAAAGAAAAAGTTTATTCACGATTCAGCAGATAATAGCTGGTTACTGTAAATTTTTGACAAATTAATAAAGACTATTTGAAAATGAAATTAAAAGACACTCGTTTCCTCAGATTCACCAAATGATGAAAGGATCGATTGCTGACAGCAGTCCTATATCTCCATGCAAGCACTTAATACTTAAGTTTCTTGAACGTCGAGAACATGAACTCTTTTCAATTAATTAATATAATTGCTTTCAAAGGAAATTTTTTCAACGTAAAATTTAGACCATTAAAAATTTTACTAAGAATGGAAAAGCCCAAAATAGAATTGACTAAAAATATCAATTAAAATCAATTAGAATAATGGTATATCTTTTTCATTTACAATATAAAATAACATTAAAAATTAAATAAAAGTAAAATAAATATAACTAACAAGAATCCACGACCAACACGGGTAGCATTGCTTGCGAACTGCTATGAATCTGCAGTTAATTTTGCTAATGCGAATACCGTAGTCATTAACAGATTAACTTGTAATCATGAAAGAACATTGATTAAAGTGACAATTTGTAACAAATTAAAGTGGCAATTCTACTCAAACAAAGTTTAGCGTTAGTTTAATATTGAATTAAAGCTAAACTACTATTTAAAACAATTCTCAGCAATATCAATAACATGAATAATGCTAAGATATTGCAGCAATTAAAAAAAAACAAAAGAAAAAAAATAGATTCTCGCACTTTAATTTTGAAGCTAAAATACAAAAATATTGTCTTAATTCTGGCAAAATATGAATGAATAAAGCGCAAATTATGAGAAGCACAATAGTACTAAACACGAAAGAGCAAAGAGCAATAGAACCAAGCGTAATTTGTCCGAGGCAAATGGACAAAGCTCAAAAGAGAAGAAATGCAAATAAACAGTCGCTTTCTTATGCAAAGTGAAAGTAATAAAAAAATTTCACAGTTCTTAGAATTCGCGTTTTATCCATTCGACCCATATGAATTGCATTCTTACAATTCCGCTTCGGGTATTTACGTTTCAACGCTCTTTCATCCTTCATGCTTTGTTTTTTCGAGTTATATTTAGTTAGCTTTGACTTTTGGCTCTATGTCACACGCAATACGATATGTCTGATAGAATGTTAGATTGATTGCGACCTGTTCCAGCATCACAATGTGTTTTTGTTTTTTTACAATTTTTAACTTCGAATAAAATCAACATAACTTTTCAATAATTTAAAGCAAGTCCACTTGAAATTGCCAATCGATTGATGTTCCACATGTCCATTTTAATTTTAAGAGCATTAAATTTAGATAAAGCAGACGCCTTTAGCAAAATTGTATATGTATGTAATAACCATTATAGAAATTTTCAATTATTTATTTTATTTATTACACATGAGCACAACATAAGAAATATAAAAAAACTAAAATCAAGCAAGTATATTTTTCTCCAAAAAAGGAAATTTAAATTTCACTTGATATCAACAATGATCTTTAAATGCAAACTTGTGACAACTTTAAGATTTATTTGATTGCATCTAGTATTCTCTCTGTTTCGAACGAGGAAGAAACGAAGATTAGCAATTCTTTAGAAGGAACTCTAACCTGTTGGTTCCTGTTTGGATGATTACACATGCGTATCAAGAACCCACGGTCACAAAATTTCTAAGAGGAGGAGTCGATCAATGTTTAGCCTGAATAGCAAAAGATAAACCTTAGTTAAACAAATAAACAACTAACCAATTATATTTGCATGCAAAAAATATTTTGAGTAAATTGATAAAGTCCAGAAAATCTCACTCTTTTAGAGAGCTGAGTTTTAAAACAACCCAATAATATTTTTGTATATATAATTCTATCGTAGTACAGACTATTCTGATCAATTCACTATATATTTGCTCCTAATAACAATAGCTATTACTCAACCTTAAACACTATTTATAGAAAAGATTGGTTTTGATTTGATACAAGATTTGCAGAATACTGGTTTCTAATGCAAACAAAAGTAATAAATGGTATTGTTTACTAATTTTTCAATATTTTCTAAACAGCTGTGGTAGAAAACCTTAGTTAAGAAATCTGTTAATAATTTCACTAATGACATTGATTTGATTTCATTATTTTTTACCTGATATTTTTGTGAAAACAAATGTAATTAATGTAGAGTTCAGTTCGAATTTGAAACCAACGCCCACATGAATTGTATGAGAATTGGCACCATCAGTGAGTTACCAGGAGTAATCAAGGTTTCTGCTTTTGTCATTAGCAGTCGAAAGACGACCTATAATCAACGGTTAAGTTAATGAGTCGTGACACAGTACTTACCACTTTAGAAAAGATGTAATATGCCCATAAATAGCTAATAAATTGAAACAACCATTAATCATTTGCATTCACTAATTTTTATGAAAGTGATAATTGGTTCGAGTAGAAAACTGTATTAACATTAAGTAATATTAGTTAAACAAATTGTAGCAAATGAAGACAAATGAATTGGGTCGAATTGCTTTTAGTTGTTTTAAAATTAAGTTACTTACTGGGTTATTTGATTCAGATGTTTCTTAAATTCAAGAATATCAACATTCAGATAGAATATTTAATTTTACTATTTTAATTAAAATGATTGACTAGAAAAAAAGGTTTTAATGTAAATGTAAATTTAGCTTACTTGGTCAATTTCTCTTCAACTGAGATTTTTATTTGAATTTGCATCTTGTATTTGGAAGAGTCGTACTGCTGCTTTAAACCAATAACAAAATCTACATTTCTCGAAATCATGCAAAACCATCTAACTGCATAGAATATTTCTCACTTGTGCAAAATTTTTTTCAAATAAATGATTTTTATTTTAAAACTCCCTTGCGCAATATAAAAATAGTTATTGGACAGAAATTGCGACATTATTGCCTTGACTTGATCTACTTCGCTTCGTTGACCACGATAGGTTTTCACGTCTTTTTCTAAACGTAAGGAAAGGTTTAAATGTCAGTACTCACCCAAGATCACTATAAAGGTTCATAGATAAGTGTCAGTAACTGGTGATGAGTATAATAACAAAGTAGATTAACTCAATATTTTCTTGCAATTGATGGTTTTCGATATAACCCCGCTGGATCACTAAAGATGACAAACTTTCACCTTCAGCTTACGTTTAAAGCCGAAAAGCACAAGCTCGACAATTTAAAGAGTTTACTTTATCTATCTTTTTTAAATCGGTACCAAAACAAACTAAAACAAAAATTTAATTTATGATGACTAATATTGAATAAAGAGTCATGACATTCTTAAAATTAACTATAAAAATCCCAATAAAACTGCTGCTTCTAATAGTTTTAATGTCATATTTTGGTACCGTGCTCTTTTATGTGGTCATTTCAAACATCTCGCAGCACGAATCAAATGCAACAACCATTTCAATTCGCATTAATCTATATTCGCGAAAATGAAGGTTGGAGATAGCTGTTACAACCCAAATGGAGAACTGCTCGCCTACAAATGGTTATGGAAAATATTCAACGACAAATTTTACGAGCAAAAGTAAACTTTATTTTTAAAGATACAATTCCGGAACTGCATATTGCAATCACTTCTTCTGCGATCTTGAAGATTTCAAACTATCTACTATCATAAAGCTACATCTGAAATCATTTATTTTCTTTTTATCTTCTCGTGGGCAGACGGTGTTATTACAGTTGTTCGCGCTTAAGTCTATATAAGATTCGTATTTACTGTCACCGTTATTCCTTATGTTTCTACTTTCAAGTAAGTAGAATATAAATGACCATCAAGTAGCAGCTCAGGAGATATAACTAAGTTGTCTCTGTCAAAAATATTTTTTTTTAAAGAAAATTCTGATAAAGTATATTAGTTTAGTATTAATATAAAATTATGTTTATAAAACTCAACTGTAACTGCTAAAAGCGCTACTGCAAAGAATAATGATCATTGATTGAGGCAATCCACTGACCATGATTGAAGTTAGTCAATAGTAGCCATTAATAACTAATATTAGTAGATTCAAGTTTAATTTTAAACCTTTATTTTTATAGTAAACCTTAAGAAGCTATTCTTCTGTCGTTTTATGATAGGAATATAATTTTTACAACACCTCGAGGAGAAATTTCAGTAGAAAATGCTTGTTGTTAATGATAGAAAAGCCATTGTACTTTCATACATCTCAATAAATATCTGAGCAAATAAAATTAGACAATTTTTCAATTCATTTCATATTTAAAAATAAATCCTTCTCCTTTCCATTTTAATTAAACTAGAAATAAATCTATTGTTTTTATAATCCTTATATTATTGATTTAATACCATAAACAATCAATAGATGGCTTTGCTTTTGTTCTTATTTAATGAGATTGAACAAAAAACTTATTTGTAATATAATTATTTTAGAAATGATTTAAATAACAAACAATATAAACCTAAATGCAAAACTTTTCAAATGTAAATAAATCAAATAAAAATCTCGTTTTAAGTTGTCAACTTAATCGAGCTGCAAATTTCTTTCCTGACAACAGTCAACAAACAAATATAAAATATTTGAAATTTTTGCGGAGAATGCGGAAAGAATAAGAAACACTGATGCGTATAATGTACCAGAAAATTTATCTCACGAGAAGAAAATTGAAAATTCCTCTTAAATGTAAAAGTCAAGAAATTGCTTGGGTTTATTGCCACTTGCTAAAAGCAATTATAAATACTTGAATTGTAAATCGTCAATTTTCCCTTCCAACATATTTAGTCAATAAATAAAAAGCATTTTATTTAAAAAAAATAATAAATGTTACCTTTTCTTTATTTTCTTCATTATTTGATTTTCGACGGTTGATGTTGTTACTTTGCACATTCCAAAAATAGTTGTCGTAAAATTTCATCATAAAAAGGATGTCCTCTCAAGACGTCAAAAGATGGCCAACCTCTTCCTACTCAAACTTCTTTTTGTGGCGTGCTGAAATGGTTAGAGGCAAAGATATTGGTACGAGATCCGTCCCCCTTTCCCTGATTGAATTCTCGCGCGGCAATTTGCGAGCGAAAATTGTGCAATGGCATCATATTGAAAAGGCGGGCACTTAGAAAAACTCAAACGAGCCTGCAATTGCGTTAAAGAGTCATCCTCTTCAATTCTCTTTTTTTAGATCCGTGATTTAAGTCATTTGAAAAATTCCAATATTTAGAATTCCAATAACTCGAATTGTATTAAATTGTAATAAATATGTGGTTAAAGAAAACATTTAAAAAAATATATATATGTAATTAATTATTGCTGTTTACTAAATGATGTTCAATCCTTGTTTCTGTTGGTTTTCTTTTAGTCAATTTGCTTCTCAATTCCCATCGAATTTACATTTGCAATCGGAGGGCAGTGGAGCACAGAACAGGGATTGAATCGAAAGGAGAAATAAGACGGATCAATGATTATAAATGAAATGACAAATGATGCATTTACACAATGAATACTAATTGATATTCAATAATTTTTTTTAAATTAAAAATATCCATTATCTTTTTTAATATATATAAGATTAATTTTGGTAATTAAAATCCAACCATTTCAAACATTTCATTTTTCCTTTAAAAAAAGATTTATTTTAAACACAATAGGTTTTTTCTGCAAAAAGCAATAAAAAAATTACATTTTTTTACCCTAATCAAATTACAGCGCCCTTTTTAGCGTCCAATTGATCTTTTATTTTTTCCATTTTGAAAATTAAAATAAAATGAAAAACTAACACAATTACACACGCCATAAAAAATGCTTTCAACAAGTCATAAAATGAAAATGTAAAAAGAAAAGAAAAAAAAGTGAAAAGCCACAAGTTTCTAAGTGCTGAATTAAAGAAGGACCTCATAGGTCCCAGCGAAAAAGAGAGTCGAAGCGAAAATAATGCGTCTTGATGAAAGGAAATGGAGGAGAGAAAGGACGAACCAACACCAAAGGCAATCTTGAGCAAGAGGGAAGCGAACACAGTCGCTGACTCGAAAAGAATTTTCATCGCCCCTCTCTCACCCACAGTACATGCGGCGACCGAAGAACGACAAGTGGCGACGTTTATTCCAATTCACTTAACCAACTTAAACCTTTTACTTTCGCTCAGAGTACGTGCCGAGAGAAAGAAAATATTGCTAAATTTAATCGTTATTACATTTCTAATTATGTTTATGTTGAACGAATTAGCGAAATCAAGTTGATAATTAAACCCCGCCCTTTCAAAGTTAATGGTGGAACTAGATTTAGTTAAGTATAAAATATTTATATTATTTCTTGTTAATTTTGACATTAAAATTTAATTATAATTTACTCATTTTTAAATGAAAATAGATGAAAAAAGGGAAAATGCAGTGACTTACATTTTTAGCTCACAAGCGGGATGCAATTTAGTTGAGTTAAATACTGTTATCTGTGAGTCGAATGAACTGCACTTGGCATGCAACTCGCATTCGTACTTGTGTTTGTAGTTGGTCTTTTTATGACCAAATGAAGAAGGGCAAGTATTTCTCCTCTCCAGCTTTTCTCGTGGGAGATTTGCTAGCGCCTTAACTGCCTCCTCCTTTCACCAAAAAACAAAACGATGCACGGCAATCAATAGAAAGGAAAAAGTCGTTTACACGAAAACGGCTCAATTCACGAGTGGTATTGAAGAAATCGAATTTGAAATGAAACTCAGTTGTTTTCGTGAAACTAGAAAACTGTTATATTTTTTAGATATTTTTTTAAATATTTAACATTTTTTTTTATTGAGTTTGATTTACTAATTTTATATCATCAATCGAATTTTGATTATATAAATTTGAGTTTATTTAATTTAAAAAGTTTAAAATCAGATTTATCTTTTTAGTGTGTAATTTGTTAACATTCGCCAAAAGTCTATGATTGGCGGTTACCTAAAGATCACGTGGGAAAGGGAACACGTGCAGCGACGCCGGTGCCAACCGACAGCAAAGAGGCGCCGCTGAGCGGTCAATGTGCGACTCGTGCGGTTCGAGAACGCGGCGGAGGATAAGGGCGTCGATGCCACACCTGCGCACACGCCGATTGGTAACATTGGATAGATTAAGGTAGGTAACTCGTTCTACTTGATGGGAAATTTGTTCAGATTTACACATTATTTTGTCAACGGTCCACTTTGAATAGCAATAATATATAATTAATCCACTCAAATTGAGATCGAAAGAATTAACATGCACTGACGAATTTTACCTGGCAAAAGCTCCGCCTGAAAATAGACTTCCCCGCACTGCACAGCTTCCTTTTCTTTTAAAACATTTCTAATTTAATTTTCTCGATTTTATTTTTTGCGATAACTATTGATTAGAAAATTTTACGATTTTATATTCGCTCCAATCATTTTTTATGAAATAAATGCGGTAATAAAATTAAAAAAGGTAAAATTTACACGGCACATTTGAGGCGATTGTAAGGTGTGACATTTTGCACACATGAACGAGGCGGTGTCCCGAAGGATTTGCTTCTGCTATCGATTTTATATGTTGATAAAATAAGGGTGTAAGGGAAAACAAGGTGAATATCAACTGTCAATTAACCGATCTATATAAAATAATGATTGAAATGTGATAACTATAACAATATTAATCAATCAAAATGTTTTTAAATTTAAAAATATAAATTTTTTTTATTTAAAATTTAATTGAAAATTGGTTTTCATGAAAATGTCGAAGAAAAATGTTTAACATTTTTCATTCCACTCAGGTTTATTTATGGTGTGTTTTCTTGCGTGCCTTCAGTGAATAGGTTCTGAATGTTAGTGATTTTACATCTACTGAATTTTTCAAAATAAATATAAAAAACAAAAAACCTAAGAGCGATGAGTCGTGCAGGACATGCAAACCGATCATATTAAGCCACGCAAGCGGGTCGTAATATTGCTTTTGGTCAAGGTAAACTGAATCAAATACCAAATCAATGTCAGAAGGAAACAAGCAACTTCTGCGTTAACACTGCACGAAAATAAGATGATTTGGCAATACCAAAGTTCTTTTCTATACTTTAATTGTATTCTATTACCTTTAATGTAGTTTTTTTATTCTCGCACTTCCACTCTTGCCCGACTCGCAAAATAAATATTTTAGTTCATTATTAATGCCAAAGAAGAAAAGCGACAGGAATGGTGATTCCATGCTTATTATTCCATATAGAATTGTATCAGTTTAAAAACATAAAATCGAATTAAACCAAAAGAAATTTTTAAAAAAAAATTATATCGTAGATCGTCGTTTAATTACAATCTAATTAAATTCTAGAAAAAAAATGTTATCTTAAAAGGATGGTTTGATCTATTCTGAGAAATTAATCGAAATTTTTTTCCAGTTACAAATGTTAACTGCAAAAACTAAAATTATAGATTTGTTGGCAGTGATATTTTTCATTTCCTCTTCGGGAAAAAAAAACCGTCGCTGATTATTACCAGTTTGATTTCCTTCTTTCAATGAACTCTTTTACCAAGTTGATTTACGTAGGTCGTAGGAAACCCATGTAAAATCTTATCGAGATAAACATTTCTTGCCGTGTTTCTAAAGGCAACCTATTCCAAAAAAAAAACCTTACATTTGGCTTGTCAAAAATGCTTTATCACAGTTGAGTAAACATTTAAAAAATTCCTATTTCTATTCCCAGTTCTTTTGAGTTCCTGGTTAGATTTTTTTTATACCTATTTTAAGTGAAAAATTGATTTTATTTGTTGTCATTATCAGCTGCGTATTAGAATCAATCGATAGAATTCTTCGACTAATAAATATTTTTAACGAGAATTTTTGATTTAATCTACTGCGAATTTTTGGTTAATAATTTTATCAAGTTAAATATAGTTTTAAGCTTTAGTTTGATGGTGATTTTTAATGTTTACTATAAAAAATAAAAAACTTGACCACGTAGATTTATATTGTTAGATTCGTAATGCAAGGAAACTATATCATTTGATATATTTGCCTACTATTTCAATAGAAATATTCCTCAGAGGCTTAAAAGCTATTTTTTATAAAAAAAGCTTACGAACGTCCAAACCACATCGTAAATTTCAATGAGAAACGTAAAAAACTGAAAGCAAAAAAAAAATATCTTTTAGCTGAGCAAAAATTGTTTTACAAGTTTACTCGACTGAGAATTTATACAATTTAAGAATTTACATAAATTTTATTGAACTTCAAGGCTTTGTTTTCTCCAACCAGCAATTTTACGTGAGTTAGAAGCAAATTTTTGTACCTTGATTTAAACAAATACAAAATTTGTATAAGATTTCCTTCGAAGCGTAAGAAATGTATCGAAACTTCCATTTGTTCCAAAAGTTCCACACTTTCTGCCTTAGGTTGGATAATAATTGAATCTTATTTAAACAAGACACAGATCTGAACTAATGCAGCTCTATACGAATTGGTGAAATGGAAAATTTTAATTGGGTTCACAACACATTAGTCAGGTATTGTGGTGGATAAAGTGGAATCAAAGTAGATTTCATGGCTTAGTGTACAACACAGTGTTTAACACACCATTAAAAGTACAAATTTTTTTATACATTTAAAGTTACACGTGTTTTTAACCTTTGCCATTTCCAAAGTGCCGAGGTCTTATGACGCGCTCATTTTCACCATCGCTAGGGTAAGGCTGGGTGGAGCCAAAACCCACTTTGAGAATGGCTCCTTGTCTTAATTGATTAGGCTTTTCTTTTTATAGACTTGGCAACACGATCAGTTTTTTCTTCTTTACTCAATTGCAAGTGAAATAGATTAACACACAAAGGTTATTACTGCGATTATACAAAAATTCTATAATTTTATTTTTTTTTCACGTGCAATTTGTAATGGTGATTGTTAAGTTGTGAATCCAATTTAAATAAAGTCCAAAATTTGTTTTACAAGTGAGCGTTTTATTGCTCTCGATTACAA